>MU764146.1:84377-148809 GCA_026770625.1 Nicotiana glauca | reverse complement strand
TATATATATATATATATATATATATATATATATATATATATATATATACAAGTATAATGTATTCAAATCATGAAATTTACAAGCATCAACAGTTTATGGTAAGTGGTATAAGTCAATAACTTTACTGCATCAAGTGTTTAATTTCTCATATGAGATAATGGCAAAATAAAGCAAGTATCAGATTTTTCACAATTAACATGCGCACATAATACCGAGGCGACGAACCAGTTATTATCTCAGCAAATCGATGGGGTCTTCAGCAAAGGAGTTACCAGTTATTAACAAAGTGAACATGAAGGGTGGACCAACATTATCTCATCAACAAAGCTAAATTTAATTGCTCCAGTCTCTAAGGAAGAAATTCAAAGAGGACTTGAGTCCATAGGTGAAGGCAAAAGTTGTGGGATTGATAGGTATAATACTACTTTCTTCTAAAAAGCATGGGAAATCATTAAGGAGGAAGTGTGTGAATAAGTAAAAGAGTTTTTTACCAAAGGGAAGATATACAAGGCCATCAATTGTACAACCATTACATTACTACCAAAAAATGACAAGCCAATAGCAATGAAGGAGTATAGACCAATAGCATGTTGCACTATTTTGTACAAACTGATTTCAAAGGTCATAGCAGCAGGAATTCAAATAGTCATTGCGTCCATAATCAATGAATCACAGGCATGCTTCAATGCAGGGAAAAAAATTGGAGACACGTCATCCTGGCACATGAATTAGTGAAAGCCTACACAAGAAAACATGTGTCCCCAAGATGCATGATAACTGCCGGGTCTACCAAGGACATAGGACTTCAACCATCTACCGGCCCTGCCCTCAAGCTGAAAAGTAGTGAAGTCGACTCCATGCGATTCCAATATACTCATAGCATTCAGTCTGTCCCTGCACCTGTCGATGAAATTACGCTCACCTCCGAAGACTGGAATGTGAAGTCTGGTCCATCTGTCTAGTAACTTCTGCGGATCAAACTTCACAGCTGGCCTAGGCTAGGGTGCCGCTACAGAAACTGGGTGAACCCCCTCTGCAGGTGGTGCACCCGGAGTTTGATATACCGCAGTTGCATGACCTGGAGCCTGAGAAGAAGGGGTCTATGCTCCCCCTCCTGCCCACGAAGCTGCTGGGTCTGCTGGAAATAAACCAGCCTGAGTCATAGTGTCCATGAACCGAAGCACACAACCCATGACCTCCTAAAATCCGGGCGCAGTCATTAAATCCGCCGGAGTAGGCACAGCTGTGGGCGACTCACCCTGCTCCTCAATAGTGGGATCCCTCGCAGGGTCTGTGCAACTTGAATAGCTCTGGGACGCCCTCGTCCCTTACCACGGATTGGTGCCCTCCCCATGCCACTACCTCGGCCTCTAACAACGGGGGGAGCAGCTCCTCCCGGATCCAGAACGTCGGCGGTACGAGTCCTCACCATCTGTGAGAGAATAGAAGAGGAAATTTAGTACATCGACCACTACACGATGGAAAATGAATAAAGAGTAGTCTTTCCTAACACCCTATAGCCTCTCGAAGATAAATACAGACGTCTCCGTATCGATCTACAAGACTCTATTAGGTTTTCCCGTAACTTGTGAGACCTACGTAACCCTAGTGCTCTGATACCATATTGTCACGACCCATTTTTCATAATAGGTCATGATGGTGCCCGACACCATTTGTCAGGCCAGCCAACGTGTAAGTATAATTAAATTCTCATTTTACCTTTTCCAAAACCACTATAATAGATTTTTTAATTTAAGGTTTTAAAAAAACCCAGTAAAGATCAATAATGCATAAAGGCAGTTATACAACCCAAAATAACGTCAACCACTGTGTGTGCCAGAACCTGGTATTACAAGCTACGGGCAACTAGTAAAATATACACAAAAAAATGACACACTATCCTACCGTCTGAATCAGAATAGACAGAAACAACAAAATACAAAGGAAGACTTCTTCGGATGCGGATCACCATGGAAAGAAAAGCAGCTCACCGTAGAAGTCCCAGGCGTGCTCACTGATACGCACCAGAATGATGTCTAGATCCACCTGCCTAAAATCCTGTACATTTAAGTACAGAAGCGTAACATGAGTACATAAACACCATGTACTTAGTAAGTATCCCGTCTAATCTCGAAAAAGTAGAGATGAGAAGTCGACTCGATACTTACTAAGGTCAATTAATATATATATATATATATATATATATATATATATATAAGTATAATGTGTTCAAATCATGGAATTTACAAGCATCAACAGTTTATGGTAAGTGGTATAAGTCAAGAACTTTACTACATCAAGTGTTTAATTTCTTATATGAGATAATGACAAAATAAAGCAAGTATCAGCTTTCCCACAATTAGCATACCCACATAATACCGAGGCGACGAACCGAACCAACAGAAATAAACTGTGCACTTGCCGAGGGTCGACGGCGCGCCTATAGATGCATCTATTCATACTGAGGTGATCAGCCCGATCCACAGATAATGACAATTATCAAGTTCACACACATGGCAGATAAATGGTCAAAAGCACCAAGCCAAACTTAAGTAACTATACAAGTATGCTCTTATTCCCTTTTTAAGTCTCTAGTATACACTATGTGTTCATAATAGCAAGTTAACACAAGAGATATATTTAATAGGCATGTTGTGGGTCCTAAGCTACCCGGACATTTAACAAAGTAGCAGCTACACACGGGCTCTCATCACCTAGCGCGTGCGTAGTCCCCGCATTTAACAATAATTACTCAATCATTAATCCTATGGGGACAATTCCCTCTTACGAGGATAGAAAGGACACTCACCTTGCTCCGAAGCGCACTTCCAATATCAAGAGTAAGCCCAAACCCTCAATTCGTATCCAAATGAGCACCAACTTACCAAGTTATATGGAAGCCCTATTTTGGAAGAACCCAAATCGCCTAAGTGTAGAGTGAAAAATGAGAGAAATTTGTTTGAGTTCGTATTAAATGAACCCTTCTGCCCCTAGTTATTTTTGCATTTGCGAAAGAATTTTCGCTTCTGCGGATTCCGCTCCTGCAAAAATTGGCCGCTTCTGCGGCTTTTGAAAATTGGGGCTGGACCGATTCTACGGTCTGGGGGCCGCATAGGCGGAACCGCTTCTGCGGTCCATGGGCCGTTTTTGCAGTTTCCCTTGGCTTGCCCCTTCTCCGCTTCTACGATCATTTGACCGCATCTGCGATCCCGCTTTTGCGGTCCCGCTTTTGCGGTCCAAGAACCCCAAATGCGGTTATGACAGAAGCAGCAAACTTCAGTGATTTTCCAAAGTCCAACTTTACTCGAGCCTCGTTCGTTTGACACTCAGGGCTCCCGTGCCCCGTCCGAACATACCGACAAGTCTGAAATTACGAGGCGGACCTGATCGAATGCTCGAATCACTCAAAACATTACTAAATCGAGGAATCAACTCCAAAACCAAATAAATTAAATTACTGAACTTCAAGTTCTTAATTTTCCTCCAATGGGTCAAAACGCCCTTAAACTACTCGGATTGACACCAAATTTTACGGGTAGGTCTTAACTGATATTTCAGACTTGTTTCAAGTTTCCGAATTGAAATCCGAATTCGATACCTAGAAAAATAATGATTTCTTAGTTTATTTAAATCTTTGAAACTTTAACTTAACAATTTCACATAAAAATTTATTACTCGGGTTAGGGACCTCGGAATTCGGTTCCGGGCATACGCCCAGGTCCCATATTTTCCCACGGATCCTCAGAAATTGTCAAATCATGATTCCGGGTCCATTTTCCTAAAATGTTAACCGAATTCAAACTTGGCCTTTTTAAAGAAACTTAAAGAAGCAACTAGACTTATTCATGTTCAAAACTCTTCTATCTTCCGAACCACCCGTCCCCGCAAGTCATAAATTAGCTAAAGCAAGTGCGAGAAGTTTTATTTAAGGGAACGATGTTTAAAAATGTAAAACAACCAGTCAAAAATACAAAACGACTAGTCAGGTCGTTACAAAGTTGGTGAAAAGGGAAGGCACGTATCGTCAGTGGATTCTGTGGTGGCATCTTCCAGAGAGAGAACATTATTGGAAAATTTTGATGTGGAAAAATAGTTGTCGCATTCATTAATTATAGTATAAGGGGTAAAAGATATCTCTATCTCGTTGTTCATAGATAAATAGTTAGAGTTAGGATCCTTCACGCGTCCATTTATGATGTAATAGCTTTTGTTTTGTTCCAATAATTTTTTCCATTTTCAACATATTCATTGAAAAGTACTGTCTGGATCTTTGTTCCCTATAGATTTATTTCAACATAATTTGATGTTAGTATGAAAATAATAAAATAAGTAAAAAATATAATATAAATTTACAAATGAATACCTCTTCGTCCACAAATATCAACTGCAGCCGCGAACCCTCATCTCTTTCGTTTTTATATTCTATTATTGGTCCTTTTTCCAATTACAAATATCTTTATCACCAATTCAACATCGGACTTCCTTTGATTATTTATAGGTACAAATTGTTTTGCCAAATTTGATTCCAGTGCCATTCTCAAAACACCTGTAATAATAACTAAGCAAAAACTGCAAAACAATATATATCTTCTCTGAAGATGAAATAATTTTTTTATTTAATACAGTTGATTCACTTAATTAAAAAGGAAAAACCTTCTTAATGAGTGGTGGCAACTTATACTGACAATGCTAGTTATAAATAGCTAGTAACAAAGAGTTAGAGGTCTAATCAATAGTAATCGAAGAGGAAGAAATAATACCTTTTGCTGCAGAATTTTCTTATGGAGTAATACCTATCAAAAAATTTATGATGGAGAATATAAAATAGTGGCTTCTTTTATAGAAGTGTTTGTGTCCTTATTCCTAATGAATTCAGACAATAGAATAAGTTTTCAAATTATTAAATCTGTAATAGGAATGGATTCAAGAAGTATTGGTCTTAGTTTACGATTCGGATACTTTAAGCCAACGACGAAGTGACCAAACAAATGTCTCCAGTCCTTGACGGGGTCGGTTTTCTTTTGAACCATTGGATTTGGTACTGAATTGCAAAAGAAGCATTACCCCAACTATCGCCACCTCCTCCATTAGTTAAACCTCTTTTTGGCCTCACTTTTCATTACTTTTGTTTCCCAAGTGATTAATTACTGGGGGCAATTACGTCTTTTTACAGTTTGAATTTTGTATTTGTCGGAGAAAGGGAGTGGTTCGGGATTTAGATGATAGATTAACATTGGAATTTCAATTATGGCCTTTTCTCGAGAGTTATTATATTTAATATTTTAAGGCTATTTTGGTAATCTGATATTAAAATTTATGCTTTTATAATAATAATAGAAGATATATATCTAGATCTTTTACCAGTTTGTAAGAGTATTCAAATTTTCTTTTACTTTCGATGGTAAATGTCCCAAGAAGGAAATTATCTCGAATAGCCTTATAAAATCCCTCAATAGTTCGAGAGGTGACATAGTAAGTAAGAATTTTTTGAATTTTATTTTTTGACTCTCTGTTATCAAACTTATTAAATTTAATTTGATTTTGTTTTTTTTCTCAATCATGTATATTTACTTCCAAAAGCTTTCCTTTCTTAATGTGAATGTTTTAATTATGTAACGTCTAAAACATTACATATATTCACTTATGCCTTTTATTTTATTTGAATCAATCTCTTTTATTTTTTTTTAAATTATTCACCTTTGATTGTACCAATTAATTTTGTCGGAAGATCTACCATGGAACCCAACAAAACACATTAATTATGATAAATCATTCGAATACGAGTCCAACCATACAAGTTTCATTCGAATCAATTCTGAATCAATGTTCGAAATCTAATTATTCTCTTTCTTATCTTTCAAACCAAAACCCTCTTTTCTTCATTAAGATTCCTTGTTTTAGAGACAAAATTAATGATTTATTCATGTTATAATAATTGATTTGAGTGAGAATTACTTACCCCATTGTCTTAGATGAAAATCGCCTCGAAAATTGCCTCAATATGAGTTCTAGCTCCCAAAATTATATAATGAAGCCTATGTATGATATGAGGCTTAAATAGAAAAAGCTGAAATTTCAGTACTGATGTAGCTGGTCTGAGTTCGCGCGACGTGAGGCTGTGAACGAGCTTCTAATAACTATTGCAGCCCATTTTCACTCAAGAACTTTTCCGAACACCCGAAACTCACCCAAGGTGTCACGACCCAAAATCCCTTCGAAGGAGTCATGATGGCACCTAGTCTCTAAACTAGATAAGCCTAACATTTACTGAAATAACATTAACATTTACTGACTTCAAATTAAATAACTCTCAATAAATCACAATTCCCAAAACTGGTGGTACAAGTCACAAGCCTTTCTAAGAGTAGTTATACAAAATAAATACAACACTCCTCCAGAACGAGAAGGAATCAATGGAATGTAAATACAAACGAAGGTGATTCTGAGGCATGCGAATGCAGCAATAGGTTACCGTGAGTCTCTACCACGATGACCCGCACAACTACTATACCTAGATTTATACACAAAAAATATACAGAAGTGTAGTATGAGTATACCACGGCGTTGCCCAGTAAGTATCAAGACTAGTCTCGGTGGGGTAGTGATGAGGAACAGTCAAGACACCTACTGGTCAAATGAAATGAACAGGATATGATAATAAAATATCGAGATAAAGATAATGAGGTAATATCAATAGCGGAGAGAAAAAAATAGAAATAGTAGGAACAATAAAGGTAGAACATGAGTAGTAACGAACGATAACCAAGTAAACCAGATAACCAAGTAAATTAGATAATCAATTAAATCAGATAACCAGGTAAATCAACATTGACATAACAGGAACAGAGACAAGTAAGAATGTATTCAAATAAGAAGGCGATTCCAACTCAACCAATCACATCATGTCTAATACACAATCCCGACCATCTCAATCCTCAGTTTCTCACATCAAAATTACGACTTCCGAGCCTTCAGCCCACATGGCACCTCTTGCCCCCATATTTTCTATCTCACTTTTAACAATAAAATCCACATGCTATACAATACATGTGACGACCCGATCGGTCTTCTTAAGAATTAATGTCCCGATCCCCTATTAACTACTTCCCCTAAGTTCATTTCTACTATTTTGGTTTGCTGGGACATTCGGTGTAGACTTTCGGAGAGTTTTGAGACACTTAGTCCCTAAATTAGAGCTTAAGTGTTGAAAAGTGGCTGTATTCGGAACAGTGTGAAGATGACCTCCGAATGGAAATCCGATGGTTTCGTTAGCTCTGTTAGGTGATTTCGGGGCTGAGAGCATATTCGGAAGGTATTTTGGAGGCCCGTAGCTCATTTATGCTTGAAATGCCGAAGTTTGAATTTTTGAAATTTTCGGCCCGATAGTGAGTTTTTGATTCAAGGGTCGCATTAGAATTACGGAAGTTGTATTAGCTCAATCATGTCATTTGGGATGTGTGTGCAAAATTTCAGGTCATTCAGACATTTTTGGTTAGGTTTTTGATCGAAAGTGAATGTTGATAAAATTTGAAGTTCTTAGGCTTAAATTATTGATTAATTCGGATTTCCGGTGTTGTGTAATGTGTTTTAAGGATTGGTACAAGTTTGAATAGGGTATTAAGTGTTATTGGTGCTTTTGGTTTAGGTCTCGGGGGTCTTGAGATGATTTCGGATGGTTGACGGAAAAATTTGAGAAGTGTTGCAGCAGCTGAACCATTGCTGCTTCTGGTATTTTCGCATCTACGGCTTGGGAACCACAGATGCGGTGCAGCAGAAGCGCCTAAAGGTCCGCAGAAGCGGCTATGCTCTCTTTCCTTAGAAACCACAGAAGCGGTGTTATGCCCGCAGAAGCGGCTTGGGCATCGTAGAAGCGGACGCCAGTCCTCTCTTAGTTTCCGCAGAAGCGGAAGAATTCCCGCATATGCGGTTTCGCACCTACGATGTTATTATCACAGATCCGATCCTTGGGCTGGTTATTGAAAGCCGCAGAAGCGGCATGGTTTCTGCAAAAGCGGGACCACAGATGCGGTCCCTTATCCGCAGAAGCGGATATCACTGTTCAGAAATAGAGATTTCGAGGGTTAGTTTTCAAAAGTTAGAAAAATCAAATTTGAGGTCGAGAGAGGGCGATCTTGAGAGCGTTTTGAAGAGGAGATTATTGGGTAACGTTTCTTTAATCCCTTCTAGTTATATTTCATCAATATGTAGTTAAATTCATCATTTAAATTCGAATTGAGGACCAAAATTTGGAAAAATTGGAAGAAACTTCTTAGACGAAATAATGAAGTTTTGAGTGGGTATTTGACCTCCGATTTGGGAGATTTTTATATGGTTAGACTCATGAGAGTACGAAGGTTCTGAAAATGTAAAAATTATCCGATTCCGAGATGTTGGCTTGAGGGGCATTTTGGTCGTTTTACCTAATTTCGCGCCTTAGCTTTGAATTAATTAGTATAATTAGTTGCTTGCGATGTTATTTATAATATGTAATTAAATTGAATAGATTTGGGCCATTTGGAGTCGGATACTCATGGAAAAGGCATGGTTTCTGGTTGATTTTGAGCCGGTTCGAGGTAAGTGGCTTGTCTAACCTTGTGTGGGGGACCTTTTTCCCTTAGGATTTGATATTTGGTATTTGAGTGCCTTGAATGTGAGGTGACGAGTGCGTACTTGAGCTAATTGTTGAAAACCTGGTTTTTACTTAAGATATTGAGACTGAGTTTCCTTCATATTTGCCTTATTTTACTTGAAATTATAACATGTGTTAGATTAGAAAAACATGTTTAGTTGATTCAACTTGCCTAATTGTTTAAGTTGCCTTGATTGTACTACGTGAAGCATGCTAGGCTAGTACTACCTGTTGCCTGTCTTTTGTACTTCATTCCTAAGTATCCTCTGGTTGTGGTTGTGCATTTACATTGGGACTAAGGATGTGGGATTCCGGTAGCTCCCCCCTTATTTGTTGACTTTGGAACTACGGGTTAGATTTCCGGTATATCTCCCTACACTTTTACTTTGGGACTACGAGTTAGATTCCCGATAGATCCCTCCCCCCCCCCCCCCCCCCCCCCCCCCCCCCCCCCCCCCCCCTTCTCTCAATTACTGTGGATCAAACAGCAGTAGATGGACTTTGGTATTGAAGTTGGTTGCATTCCTATTTTCTGTGATAACACTAGTTCCATTAGTATGACTAAGAACCTAGTTCATCATAAGATAACTAAGCACATAGATGTTAGGCACCATATTTTGAGGGACAACTATGAGAAACGACTGATTACTACAGAATTTTGTGCTATTGATAAACAGATTGCTGACATATTTACAAAAACAATGGGTAGAGAAAGATTTGAAAGGAATAGGTTAGAAATAGGGATGATTAAGATCACCTAANATCCACTGGACAGTTGAGAAAAGGACTACAGGACGGTATCCTGGGAGATCCTCATTGTTACCATTTGGTATTGAGCTGTACATATTCCGTGTTTACTCTGTTCTTTGTATAGTTGTTATTGCCTTGTTTAACCTGTCTATTCTCACTGCTATACTCATTATTACTGTCAGTTTTCATATTCTTAATTCATATTATATTGTTTAACCTCAGTAGGGCCCTGACCTTCCTCGTCACTACCCAACCGAGGTTAGGCTTGAAACTTACTGAGTACCACTGTGGTGTACTCATGCCCCTATCTGCGCATGTTTTTCATGTGCAGATTCAGGTACCTCCACCTAGGAGAACTATCCTCGAGGAAGAGAGATCTAGCGGAGACTTCGAGGTATATCTTCCACATCCGCAGACCAGGAGTCTCTATTCTGTTCCAGCTTTAGTAGTTGATCTATCCTTTTTTTCCAGTTGTTTAGACATTCTGGGGTTAGAGTAGCGTATTACATTACTATTAGCCTGTGGTTACCGTGAGTTTCCGGGTGTTGGGGATGAGATTTTAAACTTCCACGATTTATTTTTAAGTTGTATATGCCAAGTGGCACTTATATACCGTTTCTTTCTAATTTTGCTTGGTTTAATTAAATATTTCCGCAAGTTATATTATTTTTTTGCATTGTTAGGCTTACCTAGTCGTATGGACTAGGTGCCATCACGACATGATCACGGAGGGCGAACTGGGGTCGTGACAATACATAATGTCCGAACAAATGCACTTAAGATGTTCAAGAAGTCTCATTTACCTAATATAAGTAAATTACAATTTCTAAACTAATTAGGAAAGCCAGCGAGAAAAGATGAGGTTGTTTCTTTTGAAATCATTTGAGTAAAGAAAGTACCCATTTCAATTAAAATACAACATCAAATGGATTATTACCTTTAACATGGGAGTTAATAACTTAAAACTTTGTAAAAATTCTGTTTAACATGAAAATGGTAACAACAATTAAATTTGTAAATGGGATTCTATAAATACGTGATCTATTATCGAGCTAGTTTTTTAGAGCAGTTGATGCTAAAAATACGAAATCTAATGATGAAATGCAAGGTAAAACGGGTTGATACTTGAGTCCGAAGGCTTACTGTCCGGGCTTGTTTTACCAAGGGGATACAGGCTCAAAGGGGGGTTGAGCGGGCCAAGGAACTTGCTTTACGGGCGGTGGACTGGTTGATGGAGGACCTTGAGGCCAATATTTGGGCTCGATCTCGAACTATCAGGGGTAGTCGGGAATGGGATAACAGTTAGAATATAATCAAGCAAGTCTCTTATGGCAAATACTGAGTAATAAATGAAGAATAGGTAAGAAAGCTATAAATATTAGAGTGACCTCGAGCCAGTGAAAACAAGTTTAGAGAGAAAACAGAAAAAGAGATATTATTGCACTTGCGGAGAATAGTGGGAGCAACATCATATCCTTACAAAGAGGTGTGGGTTCCCTTTATATATGAGGCGAACCCGGTTATAGTACAACGTGCATTAATTGTAAAGTATGGTGATGGAACGGCTAGACGAGGTACTAGTGTTTACTGATTTTAGTCGATCTCCTCGGGAATCCCCCATCCTCGGAACTTTTGCTGGGTCGCGGACGAATTTCCCACCCTCGGGGTCTTTGCTAGGTTGCAGACGAACCTCGAGGAAGGGAGCTCGATCGTAATCCTGCAGCCTCAAGATGCTGATATGACTTCCTGAATATATCTTAGCGGCAAGAAATAGACCCCACTAGTTTCAGTGCATACAGATAGTATTCACGTTTCCTAGCATGAAGTAATAGGAAACGATATTAAACCGTCATCTCGAGGTCATCATAGTCGTGACGTCAATCGTCTAAGAGCATTAAATTCCATGCCCTACAGAACCGTGGAAGGCAGCTATTTAGATGCGATATTCAAGAAACCCACGACCTGCCATCGACTTATACCTTTTTCTTCCCCAGCGATCCCTATAAATATAACGGTTGCCAGGCACTCCCCATTTTCACCCTGCTTACAAGCCTGTGAATTAGAATTTCGTATTTGACATTCTTTCATTTTCTTACAGAAGGGTTTTTTTCTTTTGACATGGATAGGACTTCAAGGACAGTTCCCCAATGGAATGCTATTGCATCGTCGTCCCGACCACTCGTGGAAGAAACCATATGGATTCCTACTTTGGTACAATGTACCCCACACGATCTCGACATGTCAATAGATTTTGATGTCGAGACTACCTCATCTACGCCGGGCCAGTGCGGGCATGTGTCGCAATATGTTAACGTCGTGAACGATGTTAACAAAGTGAGGGAGGACTGCCGATGGAGCGAGGCAGTGGAGGTGGAAATTCCTGGCCCCGATGATAACATTACTGACTTCAAGGTTGGCTTCCTTTACGTATACACTTACCATTCACCTTGGGCCTGTTAAATATGTTGAATCTCCTATAATGGAAATCGACCCTGTTATTCTTGACTTCTGTGATCGATACCAGGTGACACTTAGTCAGATCTACCCTTTTTTGGAGGATAGTGTTGATGCTTAGGCACTTCACTGAAGGGGTTGAAGGGGAGGGTTTTACTCTTAACCATCTGATCAGAATGTACAGTCCTCGATTGTATCGAGGCTTAATGAAGCTCCTCCATCGATCTTAAAAATCCTTCTTCACGAGCATTGATACGGAGAAGGACCGGGGATGAATGAGCTGGTTTATCCGAGTGACGACCTCCGATGTCATCCCTGCCCAGAGAATGCCCTTTCTGGAATGGTGGAATGCCCGACGTAAGTGGTTTTCCCTTTAGCCGCTTTTTGACTGTTCTTTTATTTGACATAATAATCTCTTTGCGCTATCTGCAACCGCTTCTTGGTATCTGGAGGAGGTCCCTTATCTGTCGGGGTGGATTAGGCGATTAAGTGAGAAGTTCCCATACGGTGTTTGTTCTTAGGCCGGCCTGGCTAAGAAGCGTTGGTGGCTAAGAATCACGGTGAGGTTTTATCGCATGTGCTTTGTATTTTGTGTTTCCTTCTAAGCCCTTAGAAAAAAAGTATCGTGGTTGTAGGTCTCACGAGAATATGCAGATGAGGCTGCCCTCTAATGATGAAGCAGGGGCCTTGGAGCCCGGCATGAACAAGAAGAGTAAGAGCAGAGAAGTCGTTGAACCAGTTCACTAGAGCTCCGAGCCATCGTTGGGACTGCTGTCCTAACCTCGGGGTCGAATCTTGGTACCGAAGGGGAGGACGATGATGGAAGTTTGTTGAGGACGGGAACAAGGTCCAGTGTGAGAGACTTGCAGGCGCCCCGTTCCGAGGCTGCTAAGTCCAGAACGGCTAGCTCCGGCCGGGCCCATGGGCCGAGGGCCCTTAAAGAGGACGTAAATGTAGCTTTGGATTGCATAGCCGGATTTGGTGCAACTTCTTCTAGGAGGATTGTTGGTGTTGATCCTGAGGGATCGGAGCTCAGGGCCTTCTAAGAAAGTGGGTTTCCACTTGGAAAAATTGGTGAACTGAACGACTTTATTTTGAGCTTTCCGGTCTCATCAGAGGAACTCAGGGATGCCCAAGGCATGAACGGCGCCACAGTTGAGACCCCTCCCAAAGGGGGAGATTTTATTGCCAACATTTTCGATGGCGTCATCGACATGGCTGATCTTGATATCTCTGGTGCCGTTAATGTGGTAGAGAAGTCCATCCAGCAGGTGATAGCCATTCCTCGCATATTTTTTTCGTCCTCAGGTGTCATTTGTCCTCTTACTAACCTTATCGTTGTGACACAGTGTAAGGAGATGTACGACCATGACATTGTTCGACTCCGCGGGGAGCTTTCATGTCGCGAAGAGGAGTGTAAGGAAATTGCTTTGAAGCTACATGATTTGGAGGCTCGTATTGCCCGGGGAGATAGAGAGCTTCGGGACGCTTTGGAGATGACGCTCCAGGAGAAGGCCAACCTTGCTGCTCAGGTATTTTGCGTCGCTCATGCCCGACCTTTTACCCCGTAATCACATACATTTTGGGTTTGTATATTCATTGACTCGCCCTTCTACCGTAGGTCATGCAGAGTGGCTCGCAGATTAATCAGTTGAAGGCGGAAATTTCCAGGATGAAAGAGCGAGATGAGATTGTCGCCGGGGAATTGGTGGCATCCCGAGATCTTCTCACGGGCGCTCGCCAGGATATTACTGCTTTGGCCGTAGTTAAGTTCGAGGCTGAATGAGATGCTGCTAATTATAGGGAAGATGCGGCCACAACGCATTCAATGTTTCGTGAACTATCTATGGCAGTTGAGCAGAAGAAAATCCGAGCTATCGATCATGCCAAAGCGGAGGCGAAGAGAGAGACCTTGGAAGAACTTGAGGCCAGAGGCATCGACATATGAACTAACCTTAAGGAGGCTCGTGCATCGGAGGAAAGATTGGCGCTCTTGGTCGCCTCTGATAAGGGTAAAGACGATAGTGATGAGGAGTAGTCTCCGAGTCTTTTTTTTGTGTATCTTCCTTTTTGCTTCGTATGCCCTCCCTGGAGGGCGGATAGTGTACATACATTTTCTCTTTTTTTTAATGTATAAAAGGAACTTTCATTTTGTCAATCCGTCTCCTTACTTTTTACTTTTGTGTTCCGACGTCAGCCCTTCGGGGCCTTTTATAGGGACAAACCGGGGTCCTGAGACTGGCCTTATCCTGAGGTTGAATCGACAGCTCCCTTCAAATCGATATTTATGACGTCGAGGGTCTCCCGAGATCCCACAGTTTTTTGAGTTACGTGGGAGCGGGGGTGATTCCGCCAGTACATTCCCCTAGGAGAGGGTGATGTTAACGCGGCAAGAACTAATTGACCCTCTTGGGCAACAAGCAGTTGTCGCTTTACCTTTATATATTTGCTCATTTGCCTCTTAAGTGGTGATTTTGTAGTTCTTGATAAGCCTATCTCCTCTGCAAAGCTTGGTGCTTTTTGTTAGTCCTTGCGCTTCCTTGTTTCAGAAAATTTTTGCCTGGACCCTTATCCACTTCTCCTTATTCTGTCATAGTCATGGACTCTACTTCGACGCTTGATCCTCGAACAAAGGGTGGTCCCTCCTGTGTTCCTCCTTCAATCGGTACCAGCGGCTCGCTGATGTGCCGGAGAATTTCGGCACATTTCAATACAAATTGCTTAGATTTTAGCTAGTTTGAATGCAATTATCTTCTTTACTTATGCAATTTTAGTGTTTTTGCAGTACATGAGGTTTAAGGACCCAAGAGCATGGAAATGAAATCAAAAAGCCACAAAAAGACAAGAAAAGGGCAAAATGCAGCACAACTGTAGAAATGCGGTCAAAATGCAATCGCAAATCGTACATGCGAGCCGCATAATGTGCAAAGGACCGCAAATCAAAAAAGAATGTTGGTCAAAATTTAATGCAAGAAATGCGGTCCAGAATGCGATCGCATAACTGGTTTGCAGACCGCATAATGGATTGCAAATTCATGGAAAGAAATGTTAATGGTGGAAAATGCGACACAGAATGCGATCGCGTATCTTGAATGCAGACCGCAAATCCATATTGTGATGACGACCTAGAAATTAGGGTTCTGAAGTGTGATGGGCATGATGAGAATGCGGACCACATGTTTGTTATGCGACAGAAACGCGGTCGCATATTTGACCTGAAAGGGCATTTTTGTCCGTTTTCTGTCTCGACTTTTAGCCCTCTATTGATAGATTTATTGTGATTTTGTAGGCCCATGTGGTCTGAATTTGGGAGCTAGAATACAAGACTTTAATATTCTTCACTTTTGGAAGCTTTTGGTTCAAGAATCTTTTACTTTGTAAGCTGTATGACATTAAATATTCTCTTCAATTTGTATTTTAACATGAGTAACTAACTTTAAATACTAAGGTTGTGGACCCTAAATGGGTATAATGTTAATGGGTGTTTACCATTGAATATATATATAATGGTTGGTTGATGTTCATTTACTCCTCATTCTTCATTTATTGTTGGTGGTTGCAAACATTAACAAGTGCCATTAAATTCTTGCTTTGCTTGGGAAAGTGGGTTAGAATTTGGTAGGAGTAAATATCAAAGACTCAAGGCGTTAACCCTTGTTTAATAGAAACACTTAGGAATAAGTGGGTTTTATTTTGCATATATTGATTGTTCCTAATTGCAACTCTTTTATATTTGGAAAAATCATAAAGAGACTAAGTGTCTCATGAGAACTGCTCTGTTTCCCCCATTTCCTGCTTTGTTATGCTTCATTATCAGTGTCTTGTGTGAACGAGTTGAATTGGGTTGATTTTTAGAAGGAAATGAGAAACTTAGTATCTTTAAGGAAGGCTTATTTTGGAAAAGTCAACCGAATGTTGACCTATGAGTTAGAGGACTCAGATGTGGAAAAGTCAACCGTATGTTTTGGAAGTTTTAGAAAACCTTAGGCTTGAATCTGATGTAAATTGGGTGTTTTGATGTTAGGTTTGGTGTTTTGAGAGTGAAACTAAGTTTGAATGATCATATGTGACGTGTTAGTACGTTATTATGCGGTCCCGAGGAGCTCGGGTGAGTTTCGGATAGGTTTGGGTTGCGTTGTGCTCGTTTTTCTTATGCTTCGACGTTGTTTCTTCAAACATAAATGATATCATATTGAACAAATAATCCCTGATTACTGTTTTGAATTAATCAGTAGATACGTATCGTAATTACGGACCCGTAGAAAAAAGAATCGTCACATTTGGACGTCGTATGAGGATTTTATAGCCATTTAACCAAGGTTGCCCAGATTTTCAGGTTAATGACGAAATTGCCCCTGACGGCGTATTAAAAACCTGCACTATTTGCAAATCTTAAAACCTACATATCACATTCATTATAAGGTCAAATTGAGTGATTCAAAAGCCTAAATTCATTAGAATTTCACAAGGAATCCATTGGGAGCAGTAGAACGCGTGAACAGTATACCTATAATGAGTAGGTCGAGTTTTCTTCTAATTTTTGAACGGAAAGAAGCTTCAGAGGTAATTTTTAAGAGAGAAAATCAGTGGGTATCATAGAGGTAAGTGATTTGATTATCAAAACTCGTTTATGGGTGATTATAAACCATAATCCCAGCCTTTAATTCATGAAAAATAGTAGAAAAATAGGATTTTGAGGCCGGAGATTATGAGACCTTTAGGGGTCGATTTGAGGGGTCAAACGGACTCCGATTTTGGTGTTCTTTATATGTACGGAATTGGGAGAAGATGAAGAATAATTTTCTGTAAAAATTTCTGAGTTTTGAGAAATAGGTCCGGGGCTCGGGTTTTTTCAATTTCGGGATTATTGATCTTTTTCGATTATTTTTGATTGGGTATTGATCCTATAGCATAATGTGATGTATTCGCTGTGGTTTTGGTCAGATTCGACGCGCGAGGAGGTCGATTTGAGAAGAAATGGCATAGCGAGCTAGGATTTTGGCCGGCTTGAGGTTAGTAATAGATGTAAATGCTGTGTTGAGGGTTTAAAACCCCGAATTTGCACATCGTAGTGCTATGTTGAGATGACTTGCACGCCGGATAACGGGCGTGGGGTAGAGCACAGTCGAGAATTGTGACTTGGTCCGTCTCGCTTAATAAAATTACTACCTAATTGATTGAAGCTTAGTTGATATCCTTATAAAAATAGATTAATTGTCATAATTGGGCTTCGTGCCAACTGATTGAATCCTTCAGGGATTGCTCTTACTAGTTTCTTACCATTTTTACATATAATTGAACTTAGTCCTAGTATTTAATATTGTTTTACCAACTCAGCTGCATTAATTGAATTTTGAGACTTTAATGGTATTTTCACTATTGTTTGGGCTGAGCACTATTATTTTATTGATGCCCGAGGGGCTTATGATGTTTCCTGGACTGAGAAGGCTTTCAGGCCTCGAGTGCGATGTGAGAAGGCTTTCAAGCCTTGAGTGTGATGTGAGGAGGCTTTCAGGCCTCGAGTGTGATGTGAGGAGGCTTTCAGGCCTCGAGTGTGATGTGAGGAGGCTTTCAGGCCTCGAGTGTGATGTGAGGAGGCTTTCAGGCCTTATGTATGATGTGAGAAGGATTTCAGGCCTTATGTTGATATAGCGCTTGGGCCGTAAGGGGACCCTCCGGAGTCTGCACACCCCCAGTGAGCGTCGTCGACGATAAATAAATGGAGTGGTCTGCACGCCGCAGCAGGTACTAGAGAGTACCGTACTATTTGTTGCAATTTCTTAATTTATTGTCATTCATTTACTTATCTGTTGCAACATCATTACTTTCATTGGTTTATTGAGTTGATATTATCCGGACTAAACTGTTGTAATTATAGCTTATATTGTGCCTATCCAGGATTTCTTACTCTCAACCCTTATTTATGTTTATTACTCTCTAGGTTGGAAATACTCATGTTACTCCCTGCACCTTGCGTGCAGATCTAGGTGCACCCACGGAGGCTGAGTGAGGATTTCTCTACCGAGTATCGTATCTGGGAACATCAAGGTAGCTGCATGACGTCTGCGGTCCCGATCTTACCATCTAACCTATTTGCTTTATTCCGCACTTCTTTAGAGTAATATGTAGTAGGTTGACACCTGTGTATTATAGGCTCAGACTTGTGACACCGGATTCTTCGGGCTGCGTAGTAGTAGTATTTCTACTTGGGTTTTTTTGCATATTTTAACTATATTTTAGAGTTTCAGTATTATGACTCTATAATTATTTGTGTTAATTGAATCATGAACTGTACAAAATGTGTTAAGGTTGTTAAATTGGTTGGGCTTGCCTAGCAGTGTGTTGGGCATCATCACGACCGGGGTTGGGGTCGTGACAGGTAGTCAATTAAAAATCATTTGCAGAAATATATCACATTAACATCGGTTGAATTACGTTTCATTGAAGGGGAGACAACCTTGATTTCTTTAATCCAATTAATTACATTTTAAATCTCAACATTAGTTATTTCTTCAAATCACAATTGCACCATACTCTTGTTATAATTAACCGGATGGAATTAAGATATAAGTCAATTGATACACTAATCAAGTAGCTTTTCACACCTATTCCATGTGGGATTCAACCCCAACCTTGTTGGGTTGTTATATTTGACACCGACCACCTTACACTATTTATCAAAGTGTAATTTGAGCATATCAAATTTTGGTGCCGTTACCGGGGAATACGATTTTGAAATTACTAATTAGTGTGTTCTTTACTTTACGTCTTATTCTATTCCATAACTCTTCGCTTTCTTTGCTTGATGTTGATAGGAAAACATGTCAGACTACCAGGAAGTAGTGGATGAAAATCCTTTTGCGGACATAGATGAGTATATTGAGGATACAAATGCTATTGTACCTCCGGTTATTGTTGCTTCAACTTTCAAAGTGGAACATGGTCTAATCCTAATGCTCAAAGCAGAGGGGTTTTTCAGGAATTCCACCGATGATGATCCAACACAACACCTTAGGAACTTCTTGGGAGTATGTTCTATGCATAAGCAGAACAATGTCTCAGATGATGCCCTAAGGTTGTGGGTGTTCAAGTACTCAGTAGCTGGAGACGCAAGGAGGTGGCTCCAAAACTTGCCACAAAATTTTCCATCCGTTCTTGGCCTGAACTTGTCCGGACATTTCTAGCTAAATGGTTCCCATAAAGCAAGAAGTCCGAGCTTCGAGATAAAATTTTCTTCTTCAAGAAACAACCAGGGGAACATCTACATGAGGCATGGGATAGATTCAAATTATATTTGGTGGGGTCTCCCAATCAAGGTTTTCCATACTCTATCTTGTTCGAAAAATTTTACATGGGCTTGGATCCAATGAACCAAGGTATAGCGAAGAATACAGCTGACAGATCTTTTATGGACAAATCATTCGCAAGAGTCACACAAATACTTGACAAAATGGAAAAATATAATCAAGCTAGGCACTCTGTGGATACCTCAGGTGGTATTGCATATGGTTCTCCTTCTTTGACCAACCTGATTAAGGAGAATCAAGAGAGGGACCAAATAATCGCAGGGCTTGCCACAAATGTCAATGTGTTGACAAAAATGCTCATGGAAAGTCAAACAAAAAAGGTGAATGTAGTGGAGGATGTGCAAGCTATATCAAATGAGAATTTTGAGGAAGCCAACTACATCAACAACCCTCAAGGAGGGTATCAAAGACAACAAAACCAATGGATGCCAAATCCGCAAGGGCAAGGCCACCAACAATGGCCAAATGATCAAGGTGTCTCAAACCAAGGGAATTGGAACAACAAAAACAACTTTTCTAACCGGAGTTCAAACCCTTATGTTCCTCCGAAGGGCCAATATTCAAATCAAGGTCCTTCTAGTGAATCTAAGTTGGAAGGTATGCTTGAGCGAGTGTTGCAAAATCAAGAAAAATCTGATGCTTCTATGAGGAACATGACCGAGATTGTTGGATATCATACCGCCTCCATTCAAAAATTGGTGATGCAAATGAGAGACCTCTCAAGGGAACAAAACCCGAAGCAAAAAGGAGCACTCACTAGTGACACAATTGCGAACCCAAGGGGTAGTGGGAGTGGCCCAACTTCTCACATCATGGCAATTACTACTAGGAGTGGGAAGGTACTACAAGGAGAGGGTGAACAAATGGTTGAAGTAGAAGAGTCCGAGAAAGGGGTTGAGGTTGAAGAGCCAAGTGTTGTCGAAATTAAAAAGATTCCGGAAGAGTTGCAAGTGCAAGAAGAGGACCGGGAAAAGGTAAAGGAAAAGGTAAAAGAGACACCAAAAACTCTTCCACCTATTCCTAGACCTCCTCCTCCATTCCCTTAAAGGCTTGCAAGAAAGGTTGACGATAGCAAATTTGAAAAATTCTATGACATTCTCAAGCAATTATCGGTGAATATTCCATTTGTGGAAGATTTTCAAGAGATGCCGGGGTTTGATAAATATTTAAAAGATTTGATCACCAAGAAGAGGACTACAAAGAATGAAGTGGTGAATGTGACTCACCGGATTAGTTCCATCATTGCAACATCTACAGTTCAAAAGAAAGAAGATCCGGGAGCTTTCACCATTCCTTGTACTATTAGGGCACGTGATTTTGCTAGAGCCCTTTGTGATAATGGGGCTAGCATCAACTTAATGCCTTTTGCCATCTATAAGCAAGCGGGGTTAGACATGCCAAGGCCTACTAGTATGAGATTGCAAATGGCTGATCGGTCCATCAAATGACCAGTGGGAATTATTGACGATGTACTTGTAAAAATGGGAAAGTTTCATTTGCCTGCCAGTTTCGTAATCCTTGATTGTGCGGTCGATAAAGAGATCCCTATCATTTTGGGGAGACTATTTCTTGCCTCGGGGAGAGCACTAATGGATTCGGAACGGAATAAGATCAAATTCCGTGTGAATGATGAGGAAGTTACATTCCAAGAAAGCAAGGGCATGAAACTACCCCATGAGTATGAGAACATCTTGGTGATAGATGTTGTTTATGAAGTAGAAGATGCGGTTATAATAAAAATGGAAGAACAATTCCTCGGTGAGGCATTGGTGGCTATTTTGGTGAACTTTGATGCTGAAGATATGGAAGGATATATGGAATTGGTAAATGCATTGGAGGGACTTGGATCTTACACTTATGCTCTGGCTAAGCTCTCTCTGGACTTGGAGAATAGATCCACTCCTCTTGCAAAGCCTTCTATTATCGAGCCACCACAACTAGAGCTCAAACCGCTTCCACCACCCTTGAGGTATAAATTTCTTGGATCCAATGACACTTTACCCGTAATCGTTTCTTCTTTGTTGAATGATTTGCAAGTGGAACAATTGTTGGAAGTCTTGAAGGAGCATAGGCAATTCCATATATCCTTCCATATCTTCAGCATCAAAGTTCACCAAAATAGCCACCAATGCCTCACCGAGGCATTGTTCTTCCATTTTTATTATAACCACATCCTCTACTTCATAAACAAAATCTATCACCAAGATGTTCTCATACTCATGGGGTAGTTTCATGCCCTTGCTTTCTTGGAATGTAACTTCCTCATCATTCACACGGAATTTGATCTCATTCCGTTCCGAATCCATTAGTGCTCTCCCCGAGGCAAGAAATGGTCTCCCCAAAATGATAGGGATCTCTTTATCGACCGCACAATTAAGGATTACGAAACTGGCAGGCAAATGAAACTTTCCCATTTTTACAAGTACATCGTCAATAATTCCCACTGGTCATTTGATGGACCGATCAGCCATTTGCAATCTCATACTAGTAGGCCTTGGCATATCTAACCCCGCTTGCTTATAGATGGCAAAAGGCATTAAGTTTATGATAGCCCCATTATCACAAAGGGCTCTAGCAAAATCACGTGCCCTAATAGTACAAGGAATGGTGAAAGCTCCCGGATCTTCTTTCTTTTGAACTGTAGATGTTGCAATGATGGAACTAATCCGGTGAGTCACATTCACCACTTCATTCTTTGTAGTCCTCTTCTTGGTGATCAAATCTTTTAAATATTTATCAAACCCCGGCATCTCTTGAAAATCTTCCACAAATGGAATATTCACCGATAATTGCTTGAGAATGTCATAGAATTTTTCAAATTTGCTATCGTCAACCTTTCTTGCAAGCCTTTAAGGGAATGGAGGAGGAGGTCAAGGAATAGGTGGAAGAGTTTTTGGTGTCTCTTTTACCTTTTCCTTTACCTTTTCCCGGTCCTCTTCTTGCACTTGCAACTCTTCCGGAATCTTTTCAATTTCGACAACACTTGGCTCTTCAACCTCAACCCCTTTCTCGGACTCTTCTACTTCAACCATTTGTTCACCCTCTCCTTGTAGTACCTTCCCACTCCTAGTAGTAATTGCCATGATGTGAGAAGTTGGGCCACTCCCACTACCCCTTGGGTTCGCAATCGTGTCACTAGTGAGTGCTCCTTTTTGCTTCGGGTTTTGATCCCTTGAGAGGTCTCTCATTTGCATCTCCAATTTTTGAATGGAGGCGGTATGATATCCAATAATCTCGTTCATGTTCCTCATAGAAGCATCAGATTTTTCTTGATTTTGCAACACTCGCTCAAGCATACCTTCCAACTTAGATTCACTAGAAGGACCTTGATTTGAATATTGGCCCTTCGGAGGAACATAAGGGTTTGAACTCCGGTTAGAAAAGTTGTTGTTGTTGTTCCAATTCCCTTGGTTTGAGACACCTTGATCATTTGGCCATTGTTGGTGGCCTTGCCCTTGCGGATTTGGCATCCATTGGTTTTTTTGTCTTTGATACCCTCCTTAAGGGTTGTTGATGTAGTTGGCTTCCTCAATAGTTGGCTTCCTCAAAAGCTATTGGATGGATAATTGCGGTTATCCAAGGGATTCCCACGGGAATTTGTGAACACAAGATCCAATTGGAGAGTGAAAAGAAACCAAGTGCGGAACATCAATGACGGTTGAACCTGTCAATGCAAGAGGTGGTAAGAAAGATATCATCTAGTGGTAGGATTACGAGGTAGTCTACCCTATTGCCGATAGTTCTTGGGTTAGCCCGGTGAAATGTGTGCTGAAAAAGGGAGGCATGACCGTAATTGAAAATGATAAAAATGAGCTCATCCCAACAAGAACGGTGACTGGTTGGAGGGTGTGTATGGATTATCGGAAGCTCAACAGTGCCACATGCAAAGACCATTTCCATATGCCTTTTATTGATCAAATGCTTGATCGGCTAGCGGGAAGGTCATTCTATTGCTTCCACGATAGATATTCCGACTACAACCAAATCAACTTCGCATTGGAGGATCAAGAGAAGACGACATTCACTTATCCCTATGGAAATTTTTCCTTTAGTCGGATGTCATTCAGTTTGTGCAATGCTCCGGCTAATTTTCAAAGATGCATGATATCCATTTTCTCCGACATGGTGGAGGATTTTCTAGAGGTCTTCATGGATGACTTCCCGGTAGTAGGTGACTCTTTTGAGCATTGTCTTAAAAATCTTAGACAAGTGCTTAAGAGATGTGAGGAAACCAACCTTGTGCTCAATTGGGAGAAATGCCATTTCATGGTGGATGAAGGCATCATATTGGGGCATAAAATTTCAAAACATGGCATAGAGGTTGTCCGGGCTAAGATCGAGATAATTCCAAGCTTCCTCCACCTACTTCCATCAAAGGTGTTTGTAGTTTCTTAGGGCATGCCGGATTCTATAGGCGTTTCATCAAGGAGTTTTCCAAAATTGCAAATCTTATGTGCAAACTCCTTAAGAAAGATGCCAAATTTGTGTTTGATGAGAAATGCCTCAAAGCTTTTGAGGAATTAAAGCAAAGGCTCACCACGGAACCTATTATTGTCACACCAGATTGGTCTCTTCCTTTCGAGCTCATGTGTGACGCCAGTGGTGTAGCTATTAGAGCAATGCTTGGCCAATGTCACAACAAGATTCTCCACCCGGTCTACTATGCAAGCAAGACACTCAATGGGGTGCAAATGAATTACACGGTAACTGAGCAAGATCTTCTTGATTGTCTATGCCTTTGAAAAGTTCCGGGCTTATTTGTTGGTATCCAAGGTGATAGTTTACACGGATCATGCTGCTCTTCGCTGTATCATGGCAAAGAAGGATGCAAATCCTCGGTTGATTCGATGGGTCTTATTGTTTCAAGAGTTTGACTTCGAGGTCAAGGATCGCAAAGGAACTCAAAATCAAGTGGCCAATCATTTATCAAGGCTTGAAGCAGGGAGACCAAAGGGAGATCTTGAGATCAATAATGCATTCCCAGATGAACACATCTTGGCACTATCTAGCACTTTTGCTCCTTGGTATGCTGATATTGCTAACTATTTGGTGAGCGACCTTATTCCGGAGGAATTGGAATCCTATCAAAAGAAGAAGTTCTTGAGAGATTGTTGGCAATATTATTGGGAAGAGCCATACTTGTTCCGTATTTGTGCCGACAACATCATCCGAAGATGTGTTCCAGAAGAAGAAATTATGCCAATTTTAAAAGCATGCCATGACTCGTCGGTTGGGGATCATCATGGGGGAAATCGAATGGCGGCTAAGGTAATTGAATGTGGTTACTATTGGCCATCAATCTATCATGATGCCAATCAAATGGTCAAGGTTTGTGATCAATGTCAAAGGCAAGGATCAATCTCCAAGAGGCATGAAATGCCTATGCACTTTGTGATGGAGATAGAAATCTTCGACGTGTGGGGAATTGATTTTATGGGTCCCTTTGTGAGATCTTGTGGGGTGAAATATATCTTGGTAGTTGTGGACAATGTGTCAAAATGGGTTGAAGCAATTTCTTTGCCTAACAACGAGGCAAGAAGTGTGACCGCATTCTTGAAGAAAAACATATTCACCTGGTTTGGCACTCCTAGGGTCATTCTTAGTGATGGTGGGTCTCATTTTTGAAACAAAGCTTTCACGAGGCTATTAGAGAAGTATGGTGTCAAGCACAAGGTGGCCATACCTTATCATCCCCAATCTAGTGGTCTAGTTGAGGTGTCCAACCGGGAGATCAAAAGCATTCTAGTAAAGACTGTCAATGCACACATGACTGATTGGTCAAAGAAGCTAGATGATGTATTGTGGGCATACCGTACGACGTACAAGACTCCTATTGGTACTTCTCCTTATCGGTTAGTCTTCAGCAAAGTTTGTCATCTACCTGTGAAACTGGAACACAAGGCCATGTGGGCTTTAAAGAGGTTAAAATTTGAGTGTTTTCAATACAAATTACTTTACTTATGCAATTTTAGTGTTTTTGCAGTACATGAGGTTTAAGAACCCAAGAGCATGGAAATGAAAGCAAGAATCCACAAAAAGACAAGAAAAGAGCAAAATCCAGCACAATTGTAGAAATGCGGTCAAAATGCAATAGCAAATCGTACATGCGAGCCGCATAATGTGCAAAGGATTGCAAATCAAAACAGAACGTTGTCCAAAATCCAATGTAAGAAATGCGGTCCAGAATGTGAGCGCATAACTGGTTTGCGGACCATATAATGGATTGCAAATTCATGGAAGGAAATGCTGATGGTGGAAAATGCGATGCAGAATGCGATATCATATCTTGAATGCGGACCACAAATCCATATTGCGATGACGACCTGAAAATTAGGGTTCTGAAGTGCGATGGGCGTGAAGAGAATGCGGACCGCATGTCTGTTATGTGACAAAAATGCGGTCGCATATTTGACCTGAAAAGGCATTTTTGTCAAATTTCTATCTCTACTTTTGGCCCTCTATAAATTGATTTATTGTGATTTTGTGGGCTCATCTGGTCTGAATTTGGGAGCTAAATTACAATACTTTAATAGTCTTCACTTTTGGAAGATTTTGATTCAAGAATCTTTCACTTGGTAAGCTTTATGACATTAAATATTCTCTTCATTTTGTTTTTTAGCATGAGTAGCTAACTTTAAATACTAAAGTCGTGGACCCTAAATGGGTGTAATGTTAATGGGTGTTTACCATTGAATATATATATAATGGTTGGTTGTTGTTCATTTACTCCTCATTCTTCATTTATTGTTGGTGGTTGCAAACATTTATAAGTGCAATTAAATTATTTCTTTGCTTGGGTTTGGTAGGAGTAAATATCAAAGACTTAAGGAGTTAACACTTGTTTAATAGAATGGCTTAGGAATAAGTGGGTTTTATTTGGCATATGTTGATTGTTCTTAATTGCAACTCTTTTATATTTGGAAAATCATAAAGAGGAAATGCTATGGAACTATTAGAAAATATTGGGTAGTCAATTAGATATCAGTTGCACATCATAAATGACCTTCTATTAGAAATATATCACATTAACACCGGTAGCATTACATTTCATTGAAGGGGACACAACCTTGGTTTCTTTAATCCAATTAATTGCATTCTAAATCTCAACATTAGTTATTTCTTCAAATAACAATTGCACCATACACTTGTTACAATTAACCAGATATAATTAAGATATAAGTCAAGTGATACACTAATCAAGTATCTTTTCACACCTATTTCCTGTGGGATTCGACCCCAATCTTGTTGGGCTATTATATTTGACACCGACCGCCTTACACTATTTATCAAAGTGTAATTTGAGCGTACCACTCACTTTTTATGTCAGGAGAGTGAGGCTCAGGGTGTTCTACCTCGAGGAGAGTTGTCACCCCGTGGAGGTTTCCCAATGATCCAGGCCATCGAGAGCATGTGTCGAGGATTGTTTCATCGGTGAGGGAAGAAAACCTTTGGATGGTCAGAAAAGAATGCAAATGGGGGAGAGGCGCGATTTTGGAAGCACCTTCCCCTGAGAAGAGTGTCATGACATATGTTGAGGGATTCTTGAGTGTGTATATACATGTTCTTGCGTCGGGTCCCCCGTACCGGGTCGTGCTTGATTTCTGTAGAATATACCAAGTAACATTGCTGCAGGTTCATCCCTTTCTTTGGAGAATAGTGCAGTCTATGAGATACTTTACTGACAGGGCCGGGATAGAATTCACCCTCATCCACCTCGTGACGTTGTATCATCCATTGAGCTATCGAGGCCCGATTGCTCTTCAGCATAGATCCACTCGAGCTCCTATGATTGGCAGCGAGGAGGATGAGGACCGTGGATGGATGAGTCAGTTCGTTCGAATACGAACGACTAATGTTATCCCCAGAGAATTTTTGATGTTTCCTAAGAAATGGAATTTCACATGTAAGTGCTCCGTTTGAGCTGTTTATCTCAACACGAGGTTGGCCCTGTAATGCTATCTTTCTGTTCTTTATTTATAGAAACTCATTGGTTGCCCTGCGATGTCCCTGATCTAGTCGAATGGTCTCGTAAGCTTGCAGCTTCCTCGATTCATGATAGGCGCCGGTGGCAAGATCTATCAAAAGTTAGATGGGAGGTGAAACATCATTGTAGGTGCCTGGCGTTCTGTTCTCCTTAAGAGATGGCTTCCTTCTTGCTGGCTCATCTGACTTACCTGCTGCAGGTGCCGGGAGTCCCTTCAAAGAGAGGCCAAGTTCCCCGAAGGGGGAGGAGATATTGCTGACACTGGGATCAAGGAATACCGGTAAAAAGAAAGATGCTCCAGGGCGTGAGAAGGCTTGTAGTGAGGCAATTTCTTCGCAGTGGTTAAGGGGAAGCGATTCAGTCGATTGCAACTTTTCGGGATCGCTACACCACGGGGTGTTGTTTCGGCCTTCGACGAGGCTCAGCGTTTTGGCCTCATGGTGAGTTTCGACTGATGTAAGGATGTTTTGGTTATGCGCTTCTCTTTTTTTTCTTTATTTATCTGGCTTCCTTTCTCAGGCTTTTGATAGGCTCAAAGCCGAACTATTTCATTGCGAGGCCCCATTGTGGGAGGCACGGGATAGGGAAAAATACCTCACATTTCTTTGTGCGTCAATGGAGAGTGATATCGACTTTTTGCAGCATGAGGCGGACCGGAGTCGAGCCCGGAAGGTTCTCTTTGAGAAATAGATACCCTGTATTTTGAGCTGGCCTGCATTCCCCTTTTTGTCTTGATGTTTTGCTATTTCAGTTGAAGGATAAGGCGGATGAGCTAGAACAATTCTGGGGTGAAGTTGGCAGAGCCAGACGCGAATTCTCCGAGCTGCAGGCGTATGAGAGTGCCTATTTTATGGCTAAGGAGAGGGCTCTGTCTAGGGCTTCCGCTCTTGAGGCACAAATTTAGACTGCCCGTGCGAATGATTTTGCCCAGGCGAAGATGATCGCAAGACTCTCATCTGAGCTTTCGAGGGCAAAAACCGAAATGGTAAATATCTAGGCCGAGGTTGTGATGAATAATACCAGGGAGAGACAAAAAATGGTGACTTATTCATAATGCGCTATCGCTGCTAAAACTCAGCTTAAGAATACCCTCAATCGTGCAAACAATTGCAAGGAGTATGTGAGGTGCAAATCCCGGAGGGAAATCCTCGAAGAGATTCATGCCAGGGGCTTTGATCTCATGGGGGAGATTGAGTAAGACAGGGGAGAAAAGCACGATGCCAAGTTCCTTCTGTCCGATGCTGAGGACGATGAGGAGGAGACCATCGGTCCATAGTTTCCAAAAAGAAAGGGGGGAATGTCTATCCCCTGCCTTCTTCATTGCGTATATTGCTTTCATTATATGTCCTAAGTTAAGATTGTGCTCCTCTGCGATATGTAAAAACAAGAGGGGGAACCCCGTAATTTATATCTTTTGCATTTCTGTTTGTTGGAATTTCAATTGGGCTGATTCGACCTAGCACTTTCCCTTAAGCTTGCATGTTTTAATTATTTTGGGCCCAGTCTCTGAGTCGCATTATGACTCGAGCTTTAATTGACCAACTAGTGTTTCAATTTTCAAGCTGGCGATAGTGGCTCTTATGATGTTTGGTCGTTGAGACCTTCCGATATGTGGCCCGGAGGCTTGAAAAGTTAACTATTTTGGATTTGGTCTCCGAATTGGGGTACGACTCGAGCTCACTTTACTCCTCAAGTTGTCAATTTTTAAGCTGGTGACAATGGCTCTTACATTATCTGGTCGTTGAGACCTTTTAGTGTGTGGCCTGGAGGCTTGTTTGGCTGGCGACAATGGCTCTTACGCTTTTTCCCGTGGGCTTTTTGTAGGATTTGTATTCCTCTCATTAAGGTCTTTTTTTGAAATAATTTTTCCTGACCCGTCGTTGGTTCGGGAAGAACCTCGATTTCAAGTCATTAGCGGTGATGTTTGAGCACCTCGGAAGGTTTTTAGCTCGTGGGCCGAGTAGATTGATGCTTTGTGATTTGGAGCTGACATGGTCGAAGCGCATTTTTTCCTATTGAGGGAAACTTGTTTTAACCGGTTCTTTTGGAAGTAATGGCATGTGATTTTGTTTAGCGACGGTCGGGCGTCCCCGAGTCGCATAAATTTGGTTGTATCAGCCATTTTTACCGTAGTCATATATGTTTGGCCGGAGCCCTTTTTGATCCCGAGTGAGAGCTTAGGCATCTACACCGAGGGTATGCCCTTTTGGTATTCTTACAAATGCGACGTATAGCTTAAACTTTGGGATTTTGAGTTTCATGCCCGTTGAGGTCTTACAATTTGTCATGCCTATTGAGGTCTACAGTTTTTCATGCCTGTTGAGGTCTTACAATTTTTCATGCATGTTGAGAACTTACAGTTTTTATTGCTATGTAGAGTAGATCTAGTTACGCCGAGTCTGCCCGCTCGGGGTCTTACAGTTTCAGGTCTTCTAGTATATGGCGATTGGCGACAGTCTCCGAGTCATCGAGTTTGCTTAGGCTTGAAGGCCATTATTCGTGAGCTCAGAGCTGCCTCGTCAGGGCCTTATGATCCCGGAGTTTCGATCCTTTGGTCATTCAGGCACCGAATTATTGGCGCTAAGTCTCCGAGTATCTCGAGATGCATTCTGTAGAGGGGCCTTGCCCTGAGAATGTTTAAGTCCCTTTTTCTGGAGTATGAGATTCGGAAAAATATTCTTTATTGCTTGGGGTAAATACATGTTGTTTTGTTACTGCGAGCTCGACCCGTGTGGGTGCGGCTACCCGAACCATTTCGCCCTGTGCATCATCTCCTATTGGGGCTTAATTCGTCATTTCTTAGTGCAGGGCCGGTTGTAAAGAGAGTCATGTAGGCACGCTGAACCCTTCTTGGGAAGCGTATCCATGTTGCCTCGTTAAAAACCCTTGCCGGTAAAAACCCGTTTTGGGACAAAAGACAAATTAAAGGAAAAGAGTGCAATGGACGCTCTGAAGCCTTAGAACCTTCGAGCTGAAGTGTCGTCCTCATTACCTTGGTCGTTGACTTGTACAGCAGTTATCGTGAAGCAGAAGATGGAAAGAGGGATGGGCGATTATACCTTGGTGGTCACGGCGCTTCTCGAGTTCTGGCAATTGTTCGGCGGTTGCTAATTGGTCCTTTATTTGAATGCATTTGGGGCGATCATCAAAAAATCATGTAGATGACATGTTGAAGCTCGTCTGCTCTATTCCTTTTTACTATTTCCCCTTCTTGCGATTGATTTTTAGCCCGGTTGCTGAGAAGTTCCTGAAGGTGCCTGTTATTGAGCAATCGGGCCACTTCTTCTCGGAGCTGCCTGCAGTCTTTGGTTCGGTGCCCATGCGAGTTATGGAACTCGCATATTAAGTTGTAGTTCCTGTGGAAAGAGTCTGAATGCAACGGTTTGGGCCATCTGGCATCCCTGATTTTGCTGATGGCGAACACGATGTCTGATACATCGACGTTGAAGTTGTACTCTGATAGACGGGGTGCCTATTTTGGCCCTACGTACCTGTCGAAGCCACCCCTTTGAGGGGTCCCCGAAGGTTCTGCCCTTGGTTTGCCGATCGGCCATTATGGGGCGGATTGCGCTTCAGAGTGTTTTTCCTATCATCGAGGTATGGCTGGTACCTTTCTTTATTCGGTCTTGACTACTTCGCCAAGAGTCCACTCGGGTATACTAAACCCGAAGGGGCTCCTAGCTGGTTATCCTCGACCGTGATCTTTGACTGGTATCGGTTGTGGACGTCCAGCCAGGTTACGGCGGGGTACTCAATCATGTTCTCTTTCAGCTGACTCGACGCCACTGAGCTTCGTTCATTCAGGCCAAAGTAAAGGCCTGCACTTCCCAGTCGTCAGAGACTCTGGGGAGCTCCATTCATTCTGTCTGAAAACGAGATACGAGTTCTCACAACATTTCGTTCTCCCTTTGATTAATCTTGAATATGTCGGACTGGCTGGTTGTTACCTTGATTGCGCCAGCGTGCGCCCTCACGAAGGAGTCCATCAGCATGGTGAACGAATCTAGGGAGTTGGGAGCCAGGTTGTGGTACCACATCATTGCCCCCTTCGATAACGTTTCTCCAAATTTCTTTAGCAGGACTGACTCGATCTCATCATTCTTTATGTCATTGCCCTTCACCGCGCACGTATAGGCGGTAAAGTGTTCATTGGGATCTGTGGTCCCATTGTATTTTGGGAGTTCCAGCATTTCGAAGTTCTTTGGAATGGGCATTAGAGTCGCTTTCTCCGAGAATGGTCGTTGCACGAACTTCCTCGAATCTACACCTTTCAAAACCAGGGGTGCTCCTGGGATCTGATCAACGTTAGAGTTGTAGGTCTTGACCTTTTTATCGTTGGCTACAATCATTTTCTCCCCCGATTTGATCCTTTTGGCGAGGTCCTCGAGCATCTTCAATACGGCAGGGTCGGCCACAGATCCGTTATTGCTTGACCTTTCGAGTGCTTTCTCGGCAGGGGGAGCTATCTCCAGTGTTGTCGTGCTGGGAGTCTCCGAATAGCTTTGTAGCTGAGAAACGGCCAACTTCTGTGCCTGCAACATTTCTAAAATAACATGAAGACTAACTCCACGTTCTTTTCGGGCAGGGGTCTTTTGAGCTTCCTGTCGGTCGTTGTGCTGTATGCTTTGGTAAGTGTGAAAAGTTTCGTTGATAAGCCGTGAGTCCTGTGAATCCGCATCTACTAGGATTGGTCCGGATGCATTATCGAGACTTTATGGTGGTGCTCCAGCAGCTGGGACAGACGCATCGTTTTCCCCGTGGTTTTCGAGGTTAATGTTTTTGACTCTATTTACCGAGCCAGACATTTTGACCTGAAATCGAAAGATCTTGGACAAGAATAAGTGTGAAAGATAACGTGCGTTTGTGCAATGAAACCAACAAGAAAATAATCACTATTATTTTTAGCCCCACGGTGGGCGCCAAACTGTTTACCGTGAAAATGGTAACAATAATTAAATTTGTAAATGGGATTCTCAAAATATGTGATCTATTCTCGAGCTAGTTGTTTAGAGCAGTCGATGCTAAAAATATGAAATCTAATGATGAAATGCAAGCTAGAACAGGGTGAAACTTGAGCCCAAAGCCTTACTGTCCGGGCTTGTTTTACCAAGGGGATACAGGCTAAAAGGGGGTTAAGCAGGCCAAGGAACATGTTGTGCAGGCGCTGGACTTGTCGATTGAGGACCTCGAGGCCAATATCTGGGCTAGATCTCAAACTATCGGGAGTAGTAGGGAATGGGATAACAGTTAGAATATAATCAAGCAAGGCTCTTTATGGCTAATACCGAGTAATAAATGAAGAATAGGTAAGAAAGCTATAAATATTAGAGTGACCTCGAGACAGTGAGAACAAGCTTAGAGAGAAAAGAGAGAGAGAGAGAGAGATATTATTGCACTTGAGGAGAATAGTGGGAGCAACATCAGGCCCTTACAAAGTGGTGTAGGTTCCCTTTATATAGGAGGCGAACCCGGTTATAGTACAACGTGCATTAATTATAAAGTATAGTGATGGGATGGCTAGACAAGATACTAGTGTTTACTGATTCAAGTCGAACACTTCGGGAATTCCCCGTCCTCGGAACCCTTTGCTGGGTCGCGGACAAATTTCCCACCCTCGGAGTCTTTGTTGGGTCGCAGACGAACCTCGAGGGAGGGAGATCGATCGTAATCCTGCAACCTCGAGATGTTGATATGACTTCCCGAATATATCTTAACAGCGAGAAATATACCCCTCTGATTTCACCACATACAAATTCCTTTTTAAGTAAAATACAACCTTAGACGGTTTAAAGGGATATAATTGAGAAACTAATTGAATTAATGATGTAACAATTATTGAAGTTTGAAGTATTGGAATGTATATATATAAATACATCGAAGTATTGAAAATACTGTAGGTTCCAACACAAGGGATCACAGCAATAAAGGAATTTGAACAGTTAGAACACTTGAATTGATAATAACAAATAAACACAACAACAAAAAGTGCATGACATCACCCTTCGTGCTTTAACTCTCAATCTTCAACATGCAATCAATATTCACTTTCGTTCTTTATTGTTGTGGCATGCAACCCGATCCCAATCATATAGTGCTGTTGCGGCGCTCAATCTGATCTCAATCATATAATGATGTTGCTGCGTGCAACCCGATCTTAAATATATAATAATGTTGCGGCATGCAACCCGACCCCACCTGTCCACCCTTATTAATCATTGTTGCGGAATGCAACCCGATCCCATATAATGCTGTTGCGGCGTGCAAGGCAATCCCATATAATATTGTTCCGGCATGCGACCTGATCCCAATATACAAATCAACACCAATCATAAAATAATCCCGGCAAGGGAACAATAGTATAACAACAATATCCCATCAAGGAAAACAATATCATAAGCAATAACATCCCGACAAGGGAACGATAGTATAACAACACTATCTCGGCAAGGGAAACAATATCATAAGCAATAACATCCCGGCAAGGGACTCAACAAGTACATAACAAGGGTCACGGAAAAACCAAGAAGCACGATAACCTCAACAAAGCAACAAGACATAATAAGCACGTGATAACTACACCGGTAACTACAACAATTAGACATGTAACATATTTGCACGAAGTCATAGAGGAACTCACAATCAAGAGGTATCAAACAATAAAGAAGGCAATCACTTCAATTAAGGCAATTAAGGGTCAATATAACATGTAAGAATTAGAGGAAATCTAACAACATAATATGGGGCATATAGGTAATTTAAGCAATTATCAAACCCAATCACAACGGGATACTTTCCATATAATGAAAATAAGGACCTAAGAACCCTAGAGCAAATTTCCCACAAATAAGTCCGAGCACACACTCGTCACCTCGCATGCATGGACTAAAATTAGCATAGAAGATTCAAATACAAAGGAAAGTCACAAGGTTAGGCAAGATACTTACCTCAAAGATGACAAACCGATACCATAAAATGCACTTCTCAGGTGAAAAGACCTCCGGACGGCTCAAATCTAAACAAATTAACTTCAAAGCATAAATAAAACACATAAGAAACTATTCCGGACCATAAAATCTCAATCTTTAACAAAATCCAAAAATTGGTCCAAAAGTCGACCCTCGAGCCCGCACCTCGAAACCCGATAAATTTTACAAAAACCGAATACCCATTCCGATACGAGTTTAACCATACAAAATTGATCAAATTCCAAGATCATTTGGTCCCTTAAAACATGATTTTCCATTTTTGAAATTTCCCTCAAAAACCAACATTTCTCCCAACACAAAACACAAACTAAATGATGAAAAAAAGATAAAATCATGGAATATATTAGATTCTAGATGAAGAACACTTACCCAATCAATTTGTGTGAAAAATCCTCAAAGAATCACTCAAAACCGAGCTCCACAAGTCAAGATATGAATAAAATAGTCTAACCCTCGATTTGGGAATATATTCTACCTTCCAAGGGGTTGTTCTTCGCGTTCACGACCCTTCTCTCGCGTTCTCGATGAGTAAATTCCTCGTCAGCGATTCCCAAACTCATTCCAGATAGCCTTTAGTATAATGGCCATAACGTTTTTCATGCCACTCCAAATGACAAATGGTTTCATGTTATAAAAACTAGGCACCAAGGGCTATTGTTTCATAGGTTACTCATTTCCTGAGACATTATATATTGCAATATATAAGCTTCCGAAGTCAACCCTGTGCAGCAGAGAATTTCGAACTCTTCCTGGATATCCTGTAGTATAACTACCATAACTTTGTGTACACAAATATAAATGCGAATTAATTTACATTTATCAAAACTAGATACAAAGGACTACAACTTTCATTTGTAGATCATCTCCAAATTCTTTAGAGATTGTGAGATATGAGCTTCTGAAGTCAGACCTGTGCAACCAAGATTTCCTTCTTCGCGAACGCGAGTGTCTCTTCGCAAACGCGAAGAACAAACTTCCAGAAGCCATATTCTTTTTCGCGAACGCGAGAGGCTCCTCGCGAATGTGAAGAACTACACCAGATATCATATAATCAACATCCAAAGTAGCCCAAAATGATTCGAAACACACCCGAGTCCCTGTCTAAACACACAAACAAGTTATATAACCTAAAATGGACTCGCTCGAGATCTCAAATCATATCAAACAACGCCGAAATGACGAATCACACGATGTATCGAACTTAGGAACTTTCAAACCTTCCAACTTCTACAACTCGGGCCGAAACCTTTCAAATTAACCCGGAATGACGCCAAATTTTGCAGACAAGTCCAAAATGACATAACAGAGCTGTTCCAACTCTCGGAATAGCATTTTGACCCCGATATCACAAAATTCAACAATGAGTCAAACATCTCCATTTTCCAAACTTAAACTTTTCCAACTTTCGCCGAAACACCTCAAATTACCTTATGGACCTCCAAATCCGAATCCGGATGCGCACCTAAGTCCAAAATCACCATATGAAGCTGTTAAGATCACCCATGACCCATTTTGGGGCCATTTACTCAAAATTCTAATTTCGGTCAAATTCTTGCCGTTTAAATTTCCAAAACTAGTTTCCTTCTTTCAATTTGACTCTGAATCATCCGTTAACTAAATTCAACCACACACGCTAGTCGATACACATATTATGAAGCTTTTCAAGACCTCAAACTTCCAAACCGGGTGTAATTTCTCAAAATGACCATTCGGGTTGTTACACGAGGTCCTCCGAGACCCTGTACAATTATCCTAACAATTCCATAAACTTAATATGGACCTATCCATAGTCCTAAAAAATATACAGAATCATCACAACTAAGAATCAAAGATCAAACCATATGTTGAACACTCTTAAGCTCATAAACTGCTATCATCTCAACCAAGCATCCGAATCAGACCTAGGCACCTCGAACTGTCACCAAACTTTGCATCAGTTCCAACAAACCAAATGAAGCCAACCAAGGTCTCAAAACTACAATAGGAGTTCAATTATATCGAAGTCAGCTCCTAGTCAAACCTATGAACTCTCAAATTTTTCAAATTGCCAACTTTCGACAAATAGAACCAAAACCTTCTAGGAACATCCAAGCCAACTTTCGACAAATAGAACCAAAACCTTCTAGGAACATCCAAGTTCATATTCGAACATATGCCCAAGTCTAAAATTACCATACCTACCTATCGGAACCATCAGTACATGAATCCGAGGTCGTTGACCCAAAAGTCAACCTTGGTTAACTCTTCCAACTTAAAATTTCTATATTGAAAACTACTCTTCCGAATCAACAATGAACTTATCAAAAATCAATACCAACCATGCACACAAGTCGTGATACCTCATATGACGTTACTCAAGACCTCAAATCATTGAACACAATGCTAATGCTCAAAATAACCGGTCGGATTGTTACAATTTTTGTCTATGTATTTCTTTTTTCGTACATATATATTTGTTGAGTTAATTCTAATTACTCTTGTTAGATGTTCGTGATGTAGTGACACCGTGCTTTAGATGTTTGTTGGATAGTTATGGATGTATTTAGACATTGTCATCGATTTGTACTTATGATATTGTATTGACACTTCTTTCATATTTTTATTTATATCATTAAATAGTTAATGACTTAATAATTAGATATTATGATATTTATTGAGTATTGGCTTTCCTAGCGAGTGGGTTAAGCACCATCACGATCCTTAGTGGGTTTTCGGTCATGACAAGAGGATATGGGAAAATGAGATGGAGGTGAGAGAGGAGAAGGAATCAACATGGATAAAGGAGGAGATAGGAGAAGGGACGATGGAAGATTGGTTGTCATTACTAAGGTTTACTATTAAGGGAGATAAGTATGGAAAGAAGGAAATTTGAGGGCCACCATCGGATGGGAAATGGGGTAAGGGTTTTGGTCTCCAGAGTAAAAAGATATGTTTAAGTACTTAGGTGGGAGATCAGATATGGACTATTAGATTAGGTTAATTAGATGAATGAAATTATTTCTGTAGACTAGGATTAATTAGTGGAAGTAGGGTGTTAGTGGAGCAATCAAATTAGAGCGGGCAAATCTCTGTTGGACTTGATTTTTGGGGCCTACTCTTGGGTCAAGATTGGCTATTTCATGGATTAAAAGGCTAAGTTGTTTGTGTTGACTAATGGTTGAGTTCTGTGAAAATGACCTCGGAACAATATTTTACGGCTCCAATAGAGTATCGTAACTGTGGACTTGGGCGTATGCTAGGAGTTGAATTTGGAAGTCTGTAGGTTCATTTGTTTTGTTTTGCCAAAACTTGGAAATTTAAATTTTAGAAGTTTGACCGTAGGTTGACTTTTGTCTTTATGGTTCAAAATATGATTTTGGGACTTCGAATAGGTCCATTACGTTATTTAGAACTTGTATGCAAAATTTGTATTATTTGAATTTGAACTGGTAGGATTCGGATGCTTAAATGCAATTCTAGTAGTTCTTAAACTTTACTTTGATATTCATGTGTTATGGTGCCTAATTCGTAGTTCTAGAAGTTATTTTTGTGTTTTGATCACGTGAACAAGTTCATATGATATTTTCAAACTTGTGTGGATGTTTGATTTGGAGCCTCGATTGCTCGGCTCAGTTTCGTACATGTTTCGGAATGGTTTGAACTGAAAACAGAATTGTTGGTGTGCTGGAGCTCAGTTATAGTAATTGCGAGCACTAGCCTCACAATTGCGAATGTGATAGGGGGTGCTCTGATGTCCCAATTATGACTTACCCCTTCGCAATTGTGAAGTCAGCAGGCTTAAGGCTTGGGTAGCATTATGCGAAGATTTGTTCGCTTTTGCGAAGATGTCCTTTGTCGCAATTGTGACGTTTGTTGAGGCTGTTAGGGTTCGCAAATGCAATGCCTGGTCAGATATTCTAAGGTGCGAACGCTCTGTCGCTTATGCGACATCTTCAAATGGACAAAATGGCAGGAAGTCGAATTTTTCAACATAAGGTTACGTATGATAGATCCTTGTGGTCCGACACTTTCCCGAACCCCGCGCATAGCGAAAGCTTAGTGCACCGGGCTGCCCTTTTATTCTCTCATTTTAGAATCCTTGACTCGGTAGGAGGCGACTAAGAGAGGGGGTTTTTATCTATAAACATTGAGTAAGTGATTCCAATCAATTTCCAACTATATTTCATGACTATCTTAGATTTAACATCAAATTTATGTGAATAAAACAGAATAAATTGGAAAATTTTGTCAAGTTTTTTATAAATTAAGAATTTGAGCTTTGAAAGTCAATTTGGACTCGGATTTTAAAACTAATCTCATATATGGAGTCAGAGGATTATGGGTAGTCAGAATCTAGCAATGAACTCTGGTTTTGACTGGGCATGCCTCGAGTTGACTTTTGTTGACTTTTTGAGAAAAATGTAAAGATCGTTGGTTTACCTATTGTAATTGTTTTCCCGTGTATTGTTTGATGTTATTAAGTCAATTTTGGTTATACTTGAGGTGTGTGAAGAAGAATTTTAGGGGAAAAGCTATTTTTGAGGGTTGAGTTGGCCTACTTGAGGTAAGTGTCTTGCCTAACTTTATATGGGGGGGGGAGGGGGACTACCCATTAGGAATTGGGGTTGATATGCTAATTTTGTTATGTGAAAGACATGTACGCAAGGTGACAAGTAGGAACACAAGTTATATGTGATATTTGACTGGTTTAGATTTAGACTCTTTCCGTGCCTTTAATTGAATTGTCATATCATTTTTAACACTTATTGACAATCTACTCTTACTTGTGTTAGTCTATCCTTACATGATTTATTTGACTTGTTTAACACTTGTTCTACATCTTACTTGATACTTTGCTCTTATGCTTTAGTTGAAGTTATTATATTCCTTATTGCCTTGTTGCATCCTTAATTGTGAAATTACTTTTACTTGAAGTTGTTATTTCGTGAATTATCTTTTTGTTGAGTTATTGGTGTTGAAGATGTGAAAGTCGTTATTACATTGAGGCAAAGTTGCTAATTATTGAGATATCTTCCTTGTTGAGCAATTCACAATTATTATTATTCTTGATATTCTTGTACACATTGTGATTGAGCCATGTGCTATTTGTTGTGAAAATATTGATATTATTGATTTTAGCAAGTTGTGGTACATGGACACTCATGGTGCGAGTTGTTATTGTGTTGTGATATTGATGAGCATCAGCCAGTATATGGATAAGGTTTAATGTGCATGTGGCATCCTAAGGTAGAATTTATGTGCGTGTTGCTAGTACGAGAATTTCTTAAAGCCACACAGTGTCATAAGGTGGGCTAAAGTGCGTGTATCTATTACGAAAAGAATGTTTTCAAAACTATCTAAATTTAATGCTCATGCGGTTGTATAAGGAAAGATTGTGATTGAAATTGAAAAATGTGAATACAAGGCGGTAGCTTATTTGCGATTCTTGTTGTATACGAGGTGATACCTCGGTTGTGATTCTTGTTGTGCATTTCATGTTGAAAAGAGTTAATTGTGGAACAAGTCTTGTTGTTTTTATTCTTCCTTGACTTATTAGATTTGTCCGTATTTGACTATTGTGGTTCTTCTTATTAGCTCCCTTATTGTTGTCTTTATGCTTACAATTATGTCATTAGTCTATGTTATTAACCTACTTCATTATCATTTAGTTCTCATCTTTCCGTTACTTCTTGTTATTATTTTTTCGTTATGTTTATTATGTCCTAGTAGGTGTCTTGACCCGACCTCGTCACTACTATATCGAGGTTAGGCTTGATACTTACTGGGTACCGTTGTAGTGTACTCATACTACACTTTTGCACATCTTTTGTGCAGATCCAGGTACGTTTGCTCATGCTGGACTTTAGTGACTAGCTGTAGCTATTTTTGGAGACTTAAAGGTATACCTACTGGATGTCTGCATGCCTCAGAGTCACCTTTCATTGTCTTTCCAATCTATTGTAATTTTTATTTAGACAGTGTTGCAGTAAATATTCTAGATTGCTCTGTAGAGCTTATGACTCCGTTCTACCAATTTTGGGGGAAGTGTTGTTGAGATCTTATTTTGGTAAGTTATATGAGTTTATCAGTTGTACTTTAGTATTTCTATTTGATCATTTATGTTAAGTTGTTACTAAATGTTAGGCTTAACTAGTCTTAAAGACAATGTGCCATCACGACATGAGTTAGGCACACGGGTTGAGTTTAGTACATCATTTCACCCTAATGGACAGGAAGTTTGAGCACACCATTCAGATTTTAGAGAATATGCTTTGTGCCTATGTTATGGATTTTGAGGGTTCTTAAGATCAATTTTTTGCTCTTGTTGAGTTTGCCTACAATAGTAGCTACCAATCGAGTATTCAAATGGCTCCTTTTGAGGCCCTATACGGGAAACGTTGTCCTTCTCTAGTTGGTTGGTTTGATCTGGGAGAGGCTAGGTTGTTCGGCATGGATTTTGTTCGAGATGCCTCAGATAAGCTCAAGTTGATTCCGGATCGGCTTTCTATAGCCCAGTCTAGGCAGTAGCGTTATGCTGATCGAAAGGTTCGTGATGTATCATTTATGACTGGAGATAGAGTCTTGCTCCGTGTTTCACCTATGACGGGTGTGATGGGGTTTGGGATGAAGGGAAATGTCACGCCCCAAACTTGAGAGGCACGACCGGCGCTCGATCGAGTGAACCCAATCGAGCAAGCCTTATCACACACTTCCTACCCCACTCTTTATTAATAGGATAACCATGTTCCCTTTTTCTTTAGGCAATAAAAGGTAGTATATTAAACAATAATAGTTCATTCCATATTACAAGCTTGATCTGTAGTTAAAGTTAGTTTCTGGAATTCCCATAAAGTTACAATTCATAGATAGTGGGAGTTTATAATTACAACATAGTTTATGAGGCCGCACAACACCCATACAAGACCCATACACACATGTCTACGGAGCCTCTAAGGATACAAAATATGAGTACAACAAATGTCGGCAACAAGGCCCCGTCTATACCAAAAAATATAAATCCACAACAACAAAAGATATACCACACAACCCCTTGAAGGAGGAAGGGGCTCACCAAGACTTTGAGAAAAAGATAACCTGCTACGCGCGGTCGGCACTATCCGCAATGGAGCCACCTACATTCATTTTAAAAAAAATGTAGCGCCCCCGGCAAAAGGGACGTTAGTACCATGGAATAGTACTAGTATGTATAAATAAATACCATTTCACTAGAATAAACTATCAAGCAATAACAAAGAAATCACAAGAGTAAATTAGAGGTTTGAACAAGACACCACATCACATTTAGATAAACCATATAATCTTGCATAAAATTTTCATAATTTAATTTGGGGCGTTTCTTTCATATACTCATCAATGTTCTCAACAACACCGCTATCTTGAGCATAGTCTGATCACGACTCGATCAGCTAGGTCACCTCTTTTGAGGCATATACTCCAATCACCATTTCATTCCTCTTTTTCGGATTTCAATATTTGCACATCACCACCATGTGTACGGCATGGTGTCCGATCACGGCTCGATCGGCTAGGCCGCCTTACCTAGGCATTATTCCTTTCTCAATATTCATCTCATTTGAATCTTTATTTTACATATATCATATCCATTCCTTGGCACTTAGGGACACAATTATCACATCTTTTCCATTTTTAATGCCCATCTAGCAATTTGTGATCATAGGCACACACAGAAGCAACTCAAGTGGTGTTGATACCCAATTTTTCTCTATATAATTTTCATATACAAAATACTCTAAAAATATCATATATATGCATATATAAGCATAGCTAAGTGTTTTGGCATTTTTCCTAATTTTGAAAGATTTTTAAATTAATTTATTGTCCATTTTTAGCAGTACAAAATTAGTAATTATTTCCAAAACTATCAATTTTGGTGAATAATTTATTTTATTCTCATATTTATACCAAAAGTAGTCAAGGGGATGTTTTTATATTTTTTACAAATTTATTTGATATTTAAAAGACTAAATTGCATATAATTGCAATTATAGCCTATTTTAAGATTAATAGCATTTCTATAATTGTAAAATTGGTTTCAATATTTTTACTTAATATTTATGCATTATTAGTTGGTTCAGTACTTTTAATTTCTTTTTAAAATCTTTTTTACTATTTTATAAAAAAAAAGGGACAAAACTGGCCATTTAAAAACTGGCCTCATTTCGTTACAATTGCACCCCATTTTGTATTTTGATTATAGGCACATTAACCCCCCCAATTAACCCAATTTGAATCCCAATCAGGCCAACTCAATTCCATATCCTTTGACCTATTTAACTACCCGACCCAAGGCTCCTTTAATCCAGATCGTTGATCAATCTGATCAACGGTCACGATCTCCCCTTTCCATTTTTAATTCCCCAAACCTTACCCTAATCCCCATTTCTATTTAGCCAGCCACCTTTGAATGCTCTCAACTCTCAAACTCTCTTGAAGGTTCTTCGGAACCCTAGCTGTCTCTGACCCTTTTTTCACCGTACTTTCACCGGAATCCATGGCTTCTCAGCCCATGGATGGTCTATACTCACTCCTCTCCACCATTAGACCTTGGTTGTTCGAAGTTGTGAGGCCTGAAATCGACGATTCCCTCTCTGATCTTCTCAGACCTTTGATTTCATGGCTCCTCCGGCCATGCTCCAACATATTCAAGACTCAGGAACCTGACTCTTGACCTTTCCGACTCAGGATCGGACCTGTCTCCAAGCCTTTCTCATTTCTAGGGTTTCTCTAAAACCCTAAGCCATTCGAGGTTCTTTCACCATTATTTGTTTAGATCTATACTATGTCTATGTTTTTCTTGCCATCTAGAGTGTTTTCCCCAAAAGTTTTTGTCAAAATCGTTTCTCTCTGATTTTTAGGGTTTCCGCAAGGATTTTTGAAAAAAACTTTCTGATTCTTTTCTTCTTTGCTTTATGTGTGTTTGTTTATACCTAGCTCGTATGATTTCTTTTATTTTATTCATATATTGTCCTTTAACTTTTTCTTTTCTCCTGTTAATTTCTACTACGTCTTCACTACTCTTCTACTATATGTGCCTACCGTTAAAGTTATTTGATTTTTTGACTCCGTTCATGTTCTTACATGATTTATCTGCTTGTGTTCAAGTTTGCATTGTCTCTTTCTTTTGAACTCGTTTATGTTCTGAATTTCTCGAATATGTTCTTCATGATTTTTCTTCTTTGTTGTTCAAGCATGCTATCATGTCTGTTTTGTTGAGACTCTGAAAAAACAAATGATTTGCTTTCCCACCTCCATGTCTGATTCAACATTTGAAACCCTAGGATTTGGGGTTTCCTTTTAACGACTTTGATTTTTGTGTTCGAGTCAGGGTTCCACATTGGGACCCTAGACTCTCAGACTCACTATGAGTCTGCAGGTTGAACCTGCATCTCCTTGCTTATGATTCTGAACTTCTCTTCGATTAAAATTCTCTTTTAAATAACTTAACAGCTTCTCCTTGATTTACATATTTGTGTGTTTATATATGAGAATTCTTCTTTAAAAAAGGCTTTGCCAACTATTGATTGATTCTGAATTCTTTTAATTGTGTTCACTTGATTGTTACTGGTTTCCCTAAATTGAACCTTTCTTTACCCCTTTTCTTGACTTGATTCATTCAAGTAAAAGTCTAAAATTTTTATTTTTACTGGTTCATTCCCTTTTCTTTTTCTTTACAAACTGTGTACTATTAGTTTGTTTCCTTAAATAGCTTCTATGTTCTTACCCTTTATTATACTACTGGAAAAATATTTTTTTCAAATCTCTTTCCATGATTGTCTGAAATCAGAATCCCTTAACTAAAGGGAAGACTGATTACAATGATATTTCCTTACCTTTTACTTGCTTGTTTGCTACACTATAAAATGGGCTTGACCTTTCTGCGTTGGACAGAAGCTTTAAGCTTTGAAAAACTTTACAACTCTAGAACTTTGAACTTCCAATTACATTACTCTTTCAAACTCCCCACTCTCTGCTGAGGCTTTTGTACTGCTTTGTTTGCAACTTGGCTTTTCAAGACTGCCATTTTTTACTTACCTGTTTTCCTGGAACTGGTATGTCTCCATTTGATTTCAGTTCCTCCACTATGTGTTTACTTTACAGTTGTCCTATTTCTGTCTACGTTGTTGTTCATATCCTGTATTAAACATGTTACTTTCTTTTGTGTTCATTCTTTATTATGAATCCCTCATACCCTCATACCCTTTTGTGTTTGAGTTAAGGTTCATGGCCTGGTAGTATCCAAATTACTACCCAGGTCTAAACCTGGCCTTCAATGGGTCTTAACTCATGAATTTAGCTAACAGGCTGGTTAGGGGTGTGCCAGCATCCTAATTGCAGGGCATGACCACCAGCCTGTCATGGCCTTCCCTAATTCCCCTCTATTGCACTTACACTTACTCCTATGAGCCTTGCTTTGGGACCTTGAGTTCCCTCTGAACTTGGACATTTGAGGGCTGGCCCTTCCATACTGCATTATAATTCTGTAACATATTTGGGGTGTAAGCATTACCCGGAGCCCCATTGAGACTCTTGGGAACTTTGACACACCCCAAATAAGAGAAAGGCTTTGGGAATCTGATCTTTGGAAGTTGGTTTATTTCACGTGTCACACTAAGAGTCTGAATTAGGTTCTCCTTGGTTGGAATCTTAATTTTTTATGTAATTTACTTTTTCTGGATTCATTCAAATTGTAATAATTTGTAATAACTATGGGGTGCATAGTAAAAATGGGGGAGGGTCTCTCATGTTATGCATATGGGGGTAGATATCATGCTTTAGGTTTTATTTCTGCAATCACAACATTTTAGTTCATATCTCTACATATAGAGATCTTGCCTATAAGTCATTTCATTATGCATTTAGAAATCCTGTCTATAAGTGATATCATTATGCATTTAGAAATCCTGCCTATAAGTCATTTCATTATGCATTTAGAAATTCTGCCTATAAGTCATTTCATTATGCATTTAGAAATCCTGCCTATAAGATTATTTCATTCTGCATTTAGAAATCCTGCCTATAACATTGTTTCATTATGCATTTAGAAATCCTGCCTATGAGATTGTTTCATTTCAGCATTAGAAACCATGCCTATAAGTTTCTGCATATAGAAATCATGAGTATAGTTATGTTTTTGCACCTCTGGATATACGTCTGTCATTAGGCGAAATAATCATAGGTTTAATAATCATCAACTTCATTTTAGATATTATGCATATAGGACTTTTGCACTTACGTAATCGTCTTAAAACAAACAACGCTCAGAAATCATGCCTATAGGATGTAGTCAATTGAATCAGTTTCGTCTATTTCATCTATGAGTTTTAAAATCAATAGTAAAGTCGTTCAAAATCTGCAAAACTTTTGTTTATAAAACCAGTAGCCTTTATTTAAAATTAGTATGCCTTCTGCATTGTTAGATATCATGATTACATGCCTCATCTAGGCAAACTTGTAGGTAATTAATCAACTATACCAGTCTTTAATAATTACAACCAGCATGCATGTCTAATTCGGACTTCTTATCTGAAAATATGTGATAAATCAGCCACCCTTCCTACGTTAAGTTTAATTAAAGATCTAACCAGTACTTGTAAGTCATGCTAAATAATTTTCTACTTTGAATGAGGAGACCTACTTGAGCTTTAACTGCTATGTGCTTCCCTTTTACTGCTTTATGTATTTTTCTGTCGCATTAGAATTTTGTCCTTTTTTTAAAATTCTGAAAAGCCCCAACTCCTTTCCCTTTAGGATTAGTAGTCCCAATGCCTCCGGGACTAATAGGATTGGGACGGGTAATAGCATGTTTTATGTAACGATACTATTCCGCACTCTAATACCTTAACGAGGTGGGAAGGGTAGATATGGATATGATGACCTGTGCGATAATACCTCACGTAGCCCCTCTTTAGAGGAGCGATTATTGGGTATTGCATTGACGTGATCCATATTAATCATAAACCTAGGACCCCTCTCCCTTTTATTTGCTTTCATCTATTTCTTGTAGAATTGTTTAAATCTTTCATAAAATTTCTGCCCTCTTTAGCTTTTCTCAAGTTTCGACTTACTTGCAATGTTGTATGTGAACCCCTTCTATTTGAGCCCTTAATTGCTTACTTGATTATGTGAAGTCACAATTTTAACATGGTCGGGAACCACACTAGTGGATCTTGAGGGGTGCCTAACACCTTCCCCTCGAGATAATTTCTAGACCTTGCCCAAACTCTGGTTCTTCAAACTCAAACCCTTCTTGGTGTCCTAATGCAGTTAATCATTAGGTGGCGACTCTTCAAACTCAAAAACCCAATTCCCAAAGAGGGAACGAGTTGTCCTCCCAAATGTCGTAAACCCGATTTCGCCTTTAGAAAAATGGGGCATCGACAAGTGGTAAACACAAGTAGGTTTTCACATAATTAGCATGACAGAGCTTAGTCTTAATTATGGCTTATAGCCCAGGCATGTCAACATATGATTTGTATTCTTCACACATCTCTAATTATCAAGGGTAGTTTATTACACATGTTAAGGCACGTTCTTTATGTTGATATATATATATATAATTGCAAACCAATTCATGTGAAATAAAAATCGGTATATCGACAAGTTCTAGTCTTGCCACATTTGCGTAAACGCCAACAGAGTTCAATTTCTAATAAAAGGGGGTTTTAGCCATACATACCTCAATATAGATTTCCTTCCTCTTTACAAAATTCCGAAACTCTTAGCACTTCGATCTATTGTGTAAGAATTATAAATTGAATCGAGAATTATAGACGAGATTGAAATTCTAGCTTGGTTCGAGTATATTGTCGAACACCAAAAGTGTAGTGTGATCTTAGGCACTTTTTGAGAGGAATCCTATCATTTTATACCCCCAATTGCCTTATTTTTAGTTTACTACCTTCCAATATCCTATGCTGTGATATGCGTGCAAGAATTTCATTTATTTATGCTTATAAATTATTTCACTACTGACCCCTTATAGTTAAGTATAGAAATAAGAGCTTAGTGATGGATCTTACCTCTTGGGAATGAAAATTTAGGTGTCTTCACTTGATTTTGTTCAATGTTTTAGCAAGGTTCATGGAGCAATTGATGTGAGACACTTTCCCTCTCTAAGACCCTCTCTCCTTTTCTTAAAGCAATAGATGATATGCTCAAAATGAGCTATAACACCGAATATATCGATAGGGTATCGGGTTTAAAAATTAGAAAATTGGAGCCCCAAGTCAGGTGTGCGATCGCATTTGTGATCACAAAGTGGAAATGCGGCCCGCAGAATAGACCGCAAAAGTGCTCCAAAAATCTTAACATTCTATTTGGGTTTGTAGCAGAAATGTGGTTCGCATACCGGTTATGCGGTCGCATAATTCACCGCAGAACTGCCATTTACAAAATCACAAGATAACTATGCGACGACTATGCGGTCCGCATATCAGTTATGCAATCTCATAATGAACCGCATTTTTTACCTTAATTTTAACTAACACACTGACTAACTTTGCAGTAGAAATGCAGTCTGCATACTTGATTTGCGACCGCATTCTGGACCGCTTAATAACACTTTTTTGGAAAACTTTGATTCTTGATTTTTTAATGCTTAAATCAGTGCAAAGGTTCCAAACTACGGCAAGCTTGCTCGCCGCGAAGAATTTTACACATTTCTAATGCATATTCGCAACTTGCCACTACGAGCTACTAGGTTTTGAGTACAAGTTTTCACAGAGCCTTACATCCTCCCCCACTTAAAATCATTCATCTTTGAATCAGGATCAAGGGTCACTTATTAGGAGTTCTTTATGCAATATTCTGCCTTTTACAACCTAAAACCTGTTAATAGTCTCCAAATTTGGCTAACTCCCTAAATTTTCAAAAATTTCGCCAGAGTTTTCTTTGTATCTAGGCCTATCCACCTGTCAGGGAGCCCCATGATCATATCCTAACAGCATATACATGTTTCTTAACATAACATGACTTGTACTGTACAACATCAACCATGGCCACATAGGCAACATATATAACCAAAATGGGACAGTTTTTCATTGATTAAATCACAAGACAAGAGTTCGTAGGAATCAAAATGCATAAAAAGCTATAATATGACTATTCAAACAAATGAGGGTACTTCTTTTTCATTTCATCCTCGGCTTCCCAAGTGGCTTCCTCAACTTGCTGATTCCGCCATAACACTTTCACGGATGCAATTTCCTTATTTCGCAATTTCCTAACTTGCCTATCAAGAATGGCAACTGGAACTTCTTCATACGACAGTTCTTCATTAATATCAATAGTCTCAACTGGTACAATAGTGGACGGGTCTCCCACTACCTTCCTCAACATAGACACATGAAAGACCCGGTGTACCAATGACATTTCGGGTGGTAGATCGAGCTTGTATGCCACCTGACCATTCCTCTGAATAATTCTTTATGGTCCGACATACCTCGAACTGAACTTTTCCTTTTTCCCAAACCGAATGATACCCTTCATAGGGGAAACCTTCAAAAATACCCAATCATCTTCCTTGAACTCCAAATCTCTGCGACGAACATCGGAGTAAGAATTTTGGCGACTTTGAGCAGTTTTCAACCTTTCCTTAATAATCTTGACTTTTTCCATGGCTTGATGCACAAGGTCCAGCCCTATCAATTCCGCTTCTCTAACCTCGAACCACCCAATGGGAGACCTGCATCTCCTACCATACAATGCCTCAAATGGTGCCATTTGGATGCTAGCGTGGAAGCTGTTGTTGTAGGAAAATTCTATGAGCGGCAAATGGTCATCCCAGCTACTTCTGAAATCAAGAGTACAAGCACGCAACATATCCTCAAGCGTCTGAATAGTCCGCTCAGCTTGCACATCAGTTTGAGGGTGAAAATATGTGCTAAGAATTACCTGCATACCCAAACCCTGCTGAAACTTCTTCCAAAAGTTGGATGTGAACTAAGCACTTCGATCTGATATGATTGAGGCTGGTGTTCCATGTAACCGGACTATTTTCTTGATATACAGCTGAGCGTAATATTCCGATGTGCCGGTAGCTTTAACTGGAAAGAAGTGCACTGATTTCGTGAGTCGATCCACGATTACCCAAATTGAGTCAAACTTGCGCGAAGTGTGCGGCAAATCTACCACAAAATCCATGTTAATCATTTCCCATTTCCACATGGGAATTTCTATGCTTTGAGCCAATCTACTAGGCCTTTGATGTTCGGCCTTCACGTGCTGACAATTCTGACATTTTTCCACAAAGTCCGCCACATCCCTCTTTATGTTGTTCCACTAATACATCTCTTTGAGATCATGATACATTTTTGTAGAACCCGGGTGCACGGAATACCTAGATGTGTGAGCTTCTGCCATGATACTTTCCCAAAGACCGTCGATTCTGGAACACATAGGCGGTCTTTGTACTGTAGGGTACCATCATTCATGCCTAAGGAAAAAGATGTGGTCTTATGACAATGAATCCCTTCCCTCAGTTGTGCAAACAATGGATCACTGAATTGCTTTTCTTTCACCTCCAACACGAGCGATGATTCAGCTCTATTTTGCACAATTATTCCTATTTCACTAGAATCCGCCAAGCGAACTCCCAAGTTAGCCAGCTGATGAACCTCCCTCGCCAACAGTCTTTGGTTTTCCTTCATATGAGCTAAGCTCCCCATAGACTTCCAACAATGTCTCTGGATATGACCCCTTATCACATATATATATATATATCATATAGGTAACTCCATATAGAAAATCCTCGAGTGCATCTTCCCATACCTGGGGCACGGGGACCTCCGCTGCTGCTGGGACCTCTCTCCTAATCGACCCCGCTGATGGGATCCCCTATTGCCCTGAACGGGCCTGAAATGACTCCGCTGCTGCTGGCTGGGCCCTGATGGCAGTGCACTGGCTGAATAATGGGCAATAGACTGGGAAGGCCCTGATGATCCTCCCGTGAAAGCTGACCTTCCCCCACCTTGTGACTCTCTCATGTTACCCGTAGAACGGGCCTTACTGTTACCCTCTCTCTCCATTCTGTTCTTCAATTTACGGCTCTCTGTGGCTTGAGCAAACGCAACCATCTCCCCGTAGTTCATATCAGAATTTAATGCAGCCGTAGAAGACTCATTAATGGTCAAAGAATTAAGGCCCTGAATAAAACGGTGCACTCTGGCCTTCATCATGGGCAACATATGAATGGCATACTTGGACAAGCGAGCAAACTCCATGTGGTACCCCCACACACTCTTGTTACCTTGCTTCAAACTTTCAAACTCTGCTGCATGGGCTGCCCTTGTCTCAGCAGGCAGGAAATGATCTATGAAGGCATCTGCGAACTCATTCCACCTGGCCGGAGGGCTCCCCTCCTCGCGGGAATCCTCCCATAACTCAATCCATGAATAGTCCACCCCTTTCAAATGGTAGGCAGCCAACTCTACTCCTCCTGTCTCAGTCACACGCATGACCCTGAGAGTCTTGTGCATCTCATCAACAAAATCCTGAAGGTCCTCTTCCGGGTTGGCACTCGAAAACACTGGAGGGTCTAATTGAAGAAATTTGTTCACCCTAGAACTAGTGGAATCCCCTTGCTGGCTAGGTGGTGAACTGGGTGCAATACCTGACTTCTGGGCCTGAGAGGCCACTAGCTAGGTCAACATCTGAATAGCTCCCCTAAGATCCTCATCATAAATACCAGAATCGGAAGCTGGGACTCGAGGCGGGACAGGAGTATCAATAGGAGGGATAGTGGTGCCATACACAGGTGTAGGAACTGGGGTAATAAGATTTGGAATAGAAGAATCAGGCAGCGTAATAGTAGGGCGACTACCCTTACCCGCAGCAGCAAGCAGTGAATCATCAGCGACTCCTGAGGTGGCATTGGCTGCTTATCAAATTATTGCTTCTTCTTAGGTGCCATTTACTGAAAGATAAAACAATGCACTGATTAGGGAGGGAACAGTTTCACCGCATGATCCAGAATATCAAAGAAGGGTGGAATTCCTAAATGTCCGAATAGACTCCAACTTATAGATGTGTCGACTACACACCGACCAGAAGGACTGTGCTAGACATGGCTCCGACATATCCTAGGACACTTTAACACCTTAGGCTCTGATACCAAGTTTGTCACACCCCAACCTCGGGAGGCGCGACCAGCGCTCGATCAAGTGAACCCAACCGAGCAAGCCTTATCACACACTTCCTACCCACTCTTTATTAATAGGATAACCATGTTCTTTTTTTATTTAGGCAATGAAAGGTAGTATATTCAACAATGATAGTTCATTCCATATTACAAACTTAATCCGTAGTTAAAGTTAGTTTCTGGAATTCCCATAAAGTTACAATTTATAGAAAGTGGGAGTTTATAATTACAACATAGTTTATGAGCCCCCACAACACCCATACACGACCCCCACACACATGTCTATGGAGCCTCTAAGGATACAAAAGATGAGTACAACAAATGCCGACAACAAGGCCCCAGCTATACCTCAAAATAGAGATCCACAACACCAAAAATATACCATACAACACCTTGAAAGAGCAAGGGGTTCACCAAGACTTTGAGAAAAAGATAACCTGCTACGCACGGTCGGCACTATCCAAAATGGAACCACCTATATTCATTTTAAAAAAATATAGCACCCTCGGCAAAAGAGACGTTAGTATTATGGAATAGTACTAGTATGTATAAATAAATACCATTTTAATAGAAAGAACTGTCAAGAAAGAACAAATAAATCACAAGAGTAAATTAGAGGTTTGAACTGAACACCACATAATCATATTTAGATAAACCATATAATCTTGCATAAAATTTCCATAATTCAATATGGGGCATTTCTTTCATATACTCATCACTGTTCTCAACACCACCGCTATCTTGAGCAGAGTCCGATCCCGACCCGATCGGCTAGGTCGCCTCATTTGAGGCATATACTCCAACCACCATTTCATTCCCCGTTTCCAGATTTCAATATTTGCACATCACCACCATGTGTGCTGTATGGTGTCCGATCACGGCCCGATCGGCTAGGCCGCCTTACCTAGGCGTTGTTCCTTTATCATTAATCATCTCATTTGAATCTTTATTTCACATATATCATATCCATTCCTTGGCACTTAGGGCCACAATTATCACATCTTTTCCATTTTTAATGCCCATTTAGCAATTTGTGATCATAGGCACACACAGAAGCAACTCAAGTGGCAAACACAAGTAAGTTTTCACATAATTAGCACGATAGAGCTTAGTCTTAGTTTTGTCTTATAGCCAGGCATGTCAACACATGATTTGTATTCTTCACACATCTCTAATTATCAAGGGTAGTTTATTACACACGTTAAGGCACGTTTTTCATGTTGATATATATATATATATATATATATATATATATATATATATAAAATCTCAAACCAATTCATATGAAATAACAATGGGTACATCGACAAGTTCTAGTCTTACCACATTTGCGTAAACGCCAACGGAGCTCAATTTCTAATAAAAGGGGATTTTAGCCATGCATAGCTCAATATAGATTTCCTTACTCTTTACAAAATTCCGAAACTCTTAGAACTTCGATCTATTCTGTAAGAATTACAAATTGATTCAAGAATTAGAGACGAGATTGAAATTCTAGCTTGGTTCGAGCATATTGTCGAACAACAAAAGTGTAGTGTGATCTTAGGCCCTTTCTATGAGGAATTCTATCATTTTATACCCCAATTGCCTTATTTTTAGTTTACTACCTTCCAATATCCTATGGTGTGATATGCATGCAATAATTTCTTTTTTTTTTATGCTTATAAATTACTTCACTACTGACCCATTATAGCTAAGTATAGAAATAAGAGCTGAGGTGATGGATCTTACCTCTTGGGAATGAAAATTTAGGTGTCTTCACTTGGTTTTCTTCAATGTTTTAGCAAGGTTGATGGAGCAATTGATGTGAGACACTTTCCCTCTCTAAGACCCTCTCTCCCTCTCTAAAAGCATCAGATAATATGCTCAAAATGAGCTATAACACAGAATATATCGATAGGGGGTCGGGTTTAGAAATTAGAAAATTGGATCCTCGAGTTAGGTGTGCGATCGCAAAGTGGTAATGTGGCCCGCGACATGGACCGCAAAAGCACTCTAAAAATCTGAACATTTTGTTCGGGCCTATTCTTGGGTCAAGATTGGCTATTTCTTGGCTTAAAAGCCTAAGTTGTTTATGTTGACTAACGGTTGAATTCTGTGAAAATGACCTCGGAACAATATTTTTATGGCTCCAATAGAGTATTGTAACTTTGGACTTAGGCGTATGCTAGGAATCAAACTTGGAAGTCCGTAGGTTGATTTGTTTTGTTTTGCCAAAACTTGGCAATTTAAATTTTAGAAGTTTGACTATAGGTTGACTTCTGTCTATATGGTTCAGAATATGATTTTGGGACTTCGAATAGATCCATTATGTTATTTAGAACTTGTATGCAAAATTTGGTATTATTTGAAGTTGAACTGGTAAGATTCGGACGCTTAAATGCAATTCTAGTAGTTCTTAAACTTTACTTTGATATTCATGTGTTTTGGTGTCTAATTCATAGTTCTAGAAGTTATTTTTGTGTTTTTATGACGTCAACAAGTTCATATGATATTTTCAAACTTGTGTGGATGTTTGATTTGGAGCCTCGATTGCTCGGATGAGTTTCGTACATGTTAGGGAATGGTTTGAACTGAAAACGGAATTGTTGGTGTGTTGTAGCTCAGTTATCGCAATTGCGAGCACTAGCCTCACAATTGCGAATGTGATAGGGGGTGCTCTGATGTCACAATTGTGACTTACCCCTTCGCAATTTCGAAGTCAGCAGGCTAAAGGCTTGGGTAGCATTTGCAAAGATTTGTTCGCCTTTGCGAAGATGTCCTTTGTCGCAATTGCAACGTTTGTTGAGGCTGTCAGGGTTCGCAAATGCGATGCCTGGTAAGATATTCTAAGGTGCGAATGCTGTGTCACAAATGCGACATCTGGAACTGGACAAAAGTGCTGGGATTCAGATTTTTCAACATAAGGTTGCGTACGATAGATCCTTGTGGTCTGGCCCTTTCCCGAACCCCGCGCATAGCGAGAGCTTAGTGTATCGGGCTGCCCTTTTATTCTCTCATTTTAGAATCCTTGACTCGGTAGGAGGAAATTTAGAGAGGGGGTTTTCATCTATAAACATTGGGTAAGTAATTCCTATTAATTTCCAACTATATTTCATGACTATCTTAGATTTAACATCAAATTTAAGTGAATAAAAGAGAATAAATTGGAAAATATTGTCAAGTTTTTTATAAATTAAGAATTTGAGTTTTGAAAGTCGATTTGAACTTGGATTTTGGAAATAATCTCATATATGGACTCAGAGGTTTAGGGTAGTCAAAATCTACCTTTTAACTCGGTTTTGACTATGCGGGCGTCGAGTTGACTTTTGTTGACTTTTTGAGGAAAATGTAAAGATCGTTGCTTTACCTATTATAATTGTTTTCCCGTGTATTGTTTGATGTTATTAAGTCAATTTTGGTTACACTTGAGGTGTGTGAAGAAGAATTTTAGGGGAAAAGCTATTTTCGAAGGTTGAGTTGGCCTACTTGAGGTAAGTATCTTGTCTAACTTTATGTGGGGGGACTACCCCTTAGGAATTGGGGTTGATGTGCTAATTTTATTATGTGAAAGCCATGTACGCAAGGTGACAAGTAGGAACACGGGTTATATGTGATATTTGACCGGTTTAGATTTAGACTCTTTTTGCGCCTTTAATTAAATTGTCATATCAGTTTTAATACTTATTGCCAATCTACTCTTACTTGTGTTAGTCTATCCTTACATGATTTATTTGACTTGTTTAACACTTGTTCTACATCTTACTTGATACTTTGCTCTTATGCTTTAGTTGAAGTTATTATATTCCTTATTGCCTTGTTGCATCCTTAATTGTGGAATTACTTTTACTTGAAGTCGTTATTTCGTGAATTATCGTTTTGTTGAGTTATTGTCTGAAGTTGTGAAACTCGTTATTACATTGAGGCAAAGTTGTTAATTATTGAAATATCTTCCTTGTTGAGCAATTCACATTTATTATTATTGTTGATATTCTTGTACACATTGTCATTGATCCATGTGCTAGTTGTTGTGGAAATATTGATATTGTTGATTTTGGCAAGTTGTGGTACATGGACACTCATGGTGCGAGTTGTTATTGTATTGTGATATTGATGCGCATGAGGCAGTATATGGATAAGGGTTTATGTGCTTGCGGCGGCATAATGTAGGATTTATGTGCGTGTTTCTAGTAAGAGAATTCCTTAAAGCCACACTGTGTCATAAGGTGGGCTAAAGTGCGTGTATCTATTACGAAAAGAATGTTTTCAAAACTATCTAAATTTAATGCTCATGAGGTTGTATAAGGAAAGATTGTGATTGAAATAGAAAAATGTGAATACGAGGCGGTAGCTTATTTGCGATTCTTGTTGTATACGAGGTGATACCTCGGTTGTGATTCTTGTTGTGCATTTCATGTTGAAAAGAGTTAATTGTAGAACAAGTCTTGTTGTTTTTATTCTTCCTTGCCTTATTAGATTTGTCCGTATTTTACTATTGTGGTTCTCCTTATTAGCTCCCTTGTTGTTGTCTTTATGCTTACAATTATGTCATTAGTCTACGTTATTAACCTGCTTCATTATCATTTAGTTCTCATCTTTCCATTACTTCTTGTTATTATTTTTTTCGTTATGTTTATTATGTCCGAGTAGGTTTCTTGACCCGACCTCGTCACTACTATATCGAGGTTAGACTTGATACTTACTGGGTACCGTTGTACTGTACTCATACTACACTTTTGCACATCTTTTGTGCAAATCCAGGTACGTCTGCCCATGTTGGACGTTAGTGACTAATTGTAACTGTTTTTGGAGACTTAAAGGTATACCTACTGGACATCCGCACGCCTCGGAGACACCTTTCATTATCTTTCCATTCTGTTGTAATTTTTATTCAGATAGTGTTGCAGTAATTATTCTAGATTACTCTGTAGAGCTTATGACTCCGTTCTACCAATTTTGGGGGAAGTGTTGTTGAGATATTATTTTGGTAAGTTATATGAGTTTATCAGTTGTACTTTAGTATTTTTATTTGATCATTCATGTTAAGTTGTTACTAAATGTTAGGCCTACCTAGCCTTAGAGACTAGGTGCCATCACGACATAAGTTAGGCACACGGTTTGAGTTGAGTACATCATTTCACCCCAATGGACGGGAAGTCCGAGCACACCATTCAGATTTTAGAGGATATGCTTTGTGCCTGTGTTATGGATTTTGGGGGTTCTTAAGATTAGTTTTTGGCTCTTGTTGAGTTTGCCTGCAATAGTAGCTACCAATCGAGTCTTCAGATGGCCCCTTTTGAGGCCCTATATAGGAGACGTTGTCCTTCTCTAGTTGGTTGGTTTGATCCGGGAGAGGATAGGTTGTTGGGCATGGATTTGGTTCGAGATGCCTCAAATAAACTCAAGTTGATTCCTGATCGGCTTTGTATAGCCCGTTCTAGGCAAAAGAGTTATACTGATCGGAAGGTTCGTGATGTATCATTTATGGTTGGAGATAGAGTCTTGCTCCGTGTTTCACATATGACGGGTGTGATGAGGTTTGGAATGAAGGGAAATGTCACGCCCCAACCTCGGGAGGCACGACCGGCGCTCGATCGAGTTAACCCAACCGAGCAAGCCTTATCACACACATCCTACCCCACTCTTTATTAATAGGATAACCATGTTCCCTTTTTATTTAGGCAATAAAAGGTAGTATATTCAACAGTAATAGTTTATTCCATAGTACAAGCTTGATCCGTAGTTAAAGTTAGTTTCCGGAATTCCCATAAAGTTACAATTCATAGATAGTGAGAGTTTATAATTACAACATAGTTTATGAGCCCCCACAACACCCATACATGTCCCACACACACATGTCTACGAAGCATCTAAGGATATAAAAGATGAGTACAATAAATACCGGCAACAAGGCCCGAGTTATACCTCAAAATAGAAATCCACAACAACAAAAGATATATTATACAACCCCTTGAAGGAGGAAGGGGCTCGCCAATACTTTGAGAAAAAGATAACCTGCTATGCGCGGTCGGCACTATTCGCAATGGAGCCACCTAGATTCATTTAAAAGAAATGTAGCGCCCCCGGAAAAAGGGACGTTAGTACAATGGAATAGTACTAGTATGTATAACTAAACACCATTTTACTAGAAAGAACTATCAATCAAGAACAAAGAAATCACAAGAGTAAATTAGAGGTTTGAACCGGACACCACATCATCACATTTAGATAAACCATATAATCTTGCATAAAATTTCCGTAATTCAATTTGGGGCATTTCTTTCATATACTCAACACCGTTCTCAACACCATCGCTATCTTGAGTGGAGTCTGATCCCGACCCGATTGTCTAGGTCACCTCATTCCTAACACATATTCGTAATTTGGCACTACGAGCTACTAGGTTTTGAGTACAAGTTTTCACGAGGCCTTACACGCAAGTTAAGCCCTAGGTATATCGGTCCTTTTGAGATCCCTAAGAGAGTTGGTGACTTGGCCTACAAGCTTGCATTGCCACCGAGCTTATCTGTAGTTCATTCGGTGTTCCATGCTTCTATGCTTCGAAATTATTATAATAATCTGTCTCATGTATTTGACTTCAGCTTAGACCAATTGGACAAGGATTTGACTTATATTGAGGAGCCGGTGGCTATCTTGGACAGACAAGTCCGGAAATTAAGATCAAAGGACATTGCTTCAGTGAAGATTCAATGGAGGGTTCATCTGGTCGAGAAGGAGACTCAGGAGACCGAGAATGACATGTAGAGTCGTTATCCTCATCTATTCATCACTTCAGGTATGTCTTTATGCACGTTCGAGGATGAACATTTAATTTAAGAGGGGGAGAATGCAACGACCCGACCAGTCATTTTGTGTAATTGCACCCCGTTTACCCTTTTGATTCTTCACACATATGTGTTTATGATTGTATGACTTACGGGTTTGATTAGTTTTATTTCGGAAAGATTTTGTATTGATTTGGACCCTTAGATTCTTGGCTTAGAAGCCTAAGTTGTTTATGTTGACCAATGGCTGGTCCCTTTTTGCCTAAGTGCTTTATGTTGACCTCAGAACATTGTTTTTATTTCTCCAATAGTTTTGTATCGTGATTTTTGACTTGGGCGTATGCACGAAGTCAAATTTGGAAGTCTGTACGTTGATTTGTGTTGTTTTTCCGAAATTTGGCAATTTTAAGTTTAGAAGTTTCAGGTTGCTTGACTTTTGGCTGTCGGGTTTGGAATGTTGAGACTTGGAAAAGGTCTGTTATGTTATTTAGAACTTGTCAGCAAAATTCGATATCATTTGGAATTGAATTGGTAGGATTCGAACGCTTAGTTGCAATTCTCGTAGTTCTTGAACTTTACTTTGAAATTCATACGTTTTGGTGTCTAATTCGTTGTTCTATATGTTATTTTTGTGCTTTGATCGCACGGCAAGTTCGTATGATATTTTTAGACTTGTGTGGATATTTGGTTAAGAGCCCCGAGGGCTCGGATGAGTTTCAGATATGTTTTGGAATGGTTTGAACTAAAAATAGAATTGTTGGTATGTCGGTGCTCTGTTATCGCAATTGCGAGCACTAGCCTCGCAATTGTGAAGGTGTTAGGGAGTGCTATAATGTCACAATTGCGACTTACCCTTTCACAATTTCGCAGCCAGTAGGCCTGAGGCTTGGGTCGCATTTGCGAAGATTTGTTCGCTTTTGCGAAGATGTCCAGCTTCTCAATTGCGACGTTTGTTGAGGTTGTCAGGGTTCGCAAATGAGATCATTTGTCCATAATTGGGAGGGTTCGCATTCGCAAATGCGACATCTACAGCTGGACAAAAGGGTGGGAGTTGGGAGTTTTCAACATATTCTCTCATTTTAGAACCGTAGACTCTGTATGAGGCGATTTATAAAGGGGATTTTAGTGTACAAATATTGGGTAAATGATTCTAATCAATTTTCAACTATATTTCATGACTATCTTACATTTAATATTAATAAAAATATGTGAATAAAAGAGGTAAAATTGGAAAATTATGTCAATTTTTTGAAAAATAAGAATTTGAGAATCGATTTGGACTCGGATTTTGAAAATAATCATATATATGGACTCGTGGGGTTATGGGTAGTCAGAATCTACCTTTGTACCTGGGTTTTGATCGGGCGGTCTAGGATTGACTTTTTGGTAAAAATATAAAGATCATAGCTTTATCTATTATAATTTTTCGCCCTTGTATTTTTTTATGATATTAAGTCAATTTTGGTTAGATTTGAGCCGTGTGGAGTCGAATTTTATGGAAAAAGCTATTTTCGAGGGTTGTGTTGGACTTATTGAGGTAAGTATCATGCCTAACTTTGTGTGGGAGGAATTACCTCTTAGGAATTGGTATTGATTTTTCTAATTGTGCTATGTGAAAGTTGTCTACGCAAGGTGACTAGTGGGTACATGAGTTATATGTGGTGTTTGACCAGTTTGTTATTTAGACTCTATTTCGTGCCTTTAATTGAATTATCATATCATGTTTTAAGGCTCATTGTCAATCTAGTCTTACTTATGTTAGTCTATACCTACATGCCTTATCTGACTTGTTTAACACTTGTTCTACATCTTACTTGATACTTTGCTCTTATGCTTTAGTTGAAGTTATTGATTTCCTTATTTCCTTGTTGCATCCTTAATTGTTGAATTACTTTTACTCGAAGTCGTTATCTCGTGAATTATCTTGTTATTGAGTTATTGGTTTTGAAGTTGTGAAATTCATTATTCCATTTAGGCAAAGTTGTTAATTATTGAGATATCTTCCTGGTTGATAAGTTCACATTAATTGGTATTGTTGATATTCTTGTATACATTGTGGTTGAGTCATGGACTATTTGTTGTGAAAATATTGATATTGTTGATTTTGCCATATTGTGGTACATGGGAACTTGTAGTACGAGTTGTTATTGTGTTGTAATATTAAAGCGCATGCGGTCGTATAAGAATAGGGGTTAGTATGTATGCGGCGTCATAAGTTGACATATATGTGCGTGTTGCTAGTAAGGGAATTACTTAAAGCCACATGGAGTCATAAGGTGGGCTGAAGTGTGTATAGTTATATCGAGAAAAATAATTTCAAAACTATCTAAAAGTAAGGCTCATGCGGCGGTATAAGGAAAGAATGTGATTGAAATTGAAAAATGTGAATACGAGGTGGTACCTCAGTAGCGATTCTTGTTGTATACGAGGCAGTACCTCGGTTGTGATTCTTGTTGTGCATTTCATGTTGAAAAGAGTTAATTGGGGAACAATTGTTGTTGCTTTTATTCTTCCTTGCCTTAATAGATTTGTCCATATTTGACTATTGTGGTTCTCCTTATTTGCTCTCTTATTTTTATCTTTATGCTTACAATTATGTCATTAGTCTATACTATTAACACGCTTCATTATCATTTAGTTCTCATCTTTCTATTACTTCTTGTTATTATATTTTCGTTCCGTTTATTATGTCCTAGTAGGTGTCTTGACCCCATCTCATCACTACTTTATCGAGGTTAGGCTTAATACTTATTGGGTACCATTGTGGTGTACTTATACTACGCTTCTACATATCTTTTGTGCAGATCCAGGTACGTCTACCCGCACTGGACGTTAGTGATTGATTGTAGTTGTTTCGGGAGACTTTAAGGTATACATGCTCGGCATCTGCATGCCTCGGAGTCACCTTCCATTATCTTTCATTTTGTTGTATTTCTTATTCTGACAGTGTTGTAGTAGACATTCTAGATAACTCTATAGAGTTTATGACTGCGTTCCACTGGTTTTGGGTGAAGAGTTGTTGAGATCCTCTTTTGGAAGGTTATATGATTTTATCAGTTTTACTTTAGCATTTCTATTTGATCATTTCTGTTAAGTTGTTATTAAATGTTAGGCTTACCTAGTCTTAGAGGCTAGGTGTCATCACGACATCCTAAGCCGGAAAATTGAGATCGTGACAATAATCAACCTTAATTGGAATATGCATCGTGATAAATATAATTAATTTTATTGTAAATTTGTTTGTTTATTATCATAGGAGCCAAAGCTTTTTACATTTGTTCCCACCCCCTCGACACAAAGTACTTAGTAACCTGAGGAGGTGAGGTTTGCATTGGCTATGTGTAGTCAAAAATTTAGGGAGACCTTTATGACCCTTTTGCTTGGACTTTTGAAGATGATGGAACGTCAAATAATTTAATATATGAACTTGCCATCCATCGATTAAAAATATTAAGCAATCTAAGAAATATTTTTTTTTATATGCTTTTAATAAAATTGAACTGCATAATATATATCATAAAAATAAATAATTGTTCTTTCAATAACATTCCAAAAAATATAAATTAAAAAAATATTTGTACTACTTGAAGTGTGAATAAGAAAAATTCAACTGAGAGATAACTGCGATTTTTGTTTTGGAAAGAGTATTTAAGAAATAAAAACATTATTATTGATAACTTAATAAAAGTTTTTGCCAAACAATAGCAGTGCATATTAATAAAATAATAAATTGGGACTCGCCAACTTATGATTTTTCGCTCATAAGCTCTTTTCACAATTTATCAAACACAGAGAGAAGTCAAAAAGTACTTACCAAACACCCTCTTAATAAAAATACATAGCTAAATCCATTATGATTTTTATACCCGACCCGAAATCCTATCAAAGATTGTGATGGTGCCAAACCGCTCGCTAAGCAAGCCAATACTCAACAAAATTTATAAAATTTGATTATTAATCCATTAGCCGAGTCATGATAATAAAATAAAGCGGAATAAGTTACAAATCAAGTATCATATATGCATAAATCTCAGAAAAGGCCTACACGACCACGATGGTCTCACAGATTCTCCCAAAAGCCGAAACTCATAATTAGCTACCAACATCCAATAAGATTACAAGATCTCAAGTGAATACCAAGTCTATCCAGAAATGACAAAATACAAAGACAAATATAAAAAGTAGGGAAGGGGAACTCCAGGTGCTGCCGATCGGATCAAGGAGCAGCTCACCACAAAATCTCCTAATAGCACTCCTAGTCTGCTGGGTGTATGCCACCAAATTTTGCATCAGAACGCGCACAAAATATGCAGAAGTTTAGTATGGGTACAAAATACGGTACTCAATAAGTATTAAATCTAGCTCAAAGAAGTAGTAGCAAAATGTCAATAGTCGGACCTACTATCAGCTCAATAATCATAAGAGGGATAAAAAATACATGGAATAAAGCATGATATTATAAAGTCTGCTAGTGAAGGCACAATAAAGCTGGAATGTAACGTGTTGTTCAAAAAAGAGATGACACATAGTATCAGATACCTCAAATCCTTTACAAACATGAAATGAGTCACTCAACAGTCATACAAGTGTAAGATTCACTATACGAGTTTAAGTTACCAATGAATTCTCACATTTCAAGCCAATTCGCACTGAATAATCCCACAAATCCAACACTGACCAAGTGTCCAAACTGATGCCAATTTGAGTATCTTGAGCTCACATGGCCCAAAGTAACACGGGTAATTACCTAACTCTGGAAGGACAGTACCAAATCCAACTGCCGTTGTGGGGTGCAACCTAATCTACATATAGTCATAATTTAGTTATGACATGTAACCGATCCAAATAAATATAACCATTGCAACGTGCTGTAACAACTCGGATGGTTGTTTTGAGTATTTTAATCTCGTTTCTCCATTTAGTATCTCCTCTATGTTATATTGTGGTTATGTTACTTGACGGGTGGTTGGTTTTAGTTCGTGTGAGTTTCGGAGTAAAATGAGATATTTAGTCACATAGTTGGAAGCTTAAGTTGAAAGAGTTGACCAAAGTTTGACTTTTGTATAGACGAGTCTAGAATGGACTTTTGATGCTTCATATAGCTTAGTATGGTGATTTTTTTACTTAGGAGCATGTTCGGATATTGATTTGGAGGACGTAACCCATTTCGGCTTGAATTGGCGAAAGTTGGAAAGTCGAAAGTTTGGAAGATTGAAAGTTTGATCGGGAGTTGACTTTATTAATATCGGATCCGGATTTTGGTTCCATAAGTTAGAATTGGTCCATTATGTCAATTATGACTTGTGGGCCAAATTTGAGGCCAATTGGAGTTGGTTTGGTATGTTTCGACATTAATTTTAGAAACTAGAAGTTCATGGGTTCCTTACGCTTAAATCGAGGTGCGATTCATGGTTTTATTATTGTTTAATATGATTTGAGGCTTTGATCGACTTTGTATCATATTTTAGGACTTGTTGGTACGTACGGACGAGGTCGCGGGGGCCCCGGGTATGTTGACCATTTGATCTTGAGAGGACTGCTGGTTTTTCATATTCTTGTTTCCTTCTACGTGTTCGCTAAGATTCTTCCGCGATCGCGTAGAGTCCTTAGGGATTGATATGATTTTACATTTCAGGTTTGCAAAGTGAGGGATGTGATCATGAAGGTTGAGGAGCTTGTGCATTCTTAACGCGTGGATGTGACCGCGTTCGCGTATAAAGAAGGAGAGTCGGTGCTGAGGCTCGCGTTGTTCTTTGCGATCGCGTGGTATCGTCCGCAATCGCGTAGCCTTGCGAGGTCCTGCCATCATGTTCGTGTAAGGCCCCGGAAAAATTTTTTCGAGTAATTTAAGATTTCGTCGTGCCAAGGTAGGCTAAATTATTTTAATTCATGTGAAAATGAGGATTTATGATATGATGGATATCAATTGGATATGTTAATAAGTGTATAAGTCTTATTATAAGTGATTTGGGGTCTAAGGAGAGGCCTAAGTCTAAGCCAAGTTGGAAAAGTGCATATTAGACGAAATCTGTAAATGAGGGCGCACAAGACCTCACTTTGAACGATCATATCTCCCTTTATATGAGGAGTTGTTTGACCCAGAGTCTAGTTTCCAACGCAACAAACCGTTCGTCATTTGGAGGTGTACACAGAACGTTATGACCATTTTACTGGGCAGGTGTCACTCGCGCGAACTTTGAAACTTCGCGCGTTTTGCTGAGTATTCTTCCTCCGACGCGCGAACAACGCGCGAAGTATGCCAAAGTTCGCGTGTCTGGAAGGTTTTAATACCCCAAGACCGGTTTAGAGTATTCCCAACTCATTTTTGGAGTTATGGCTTGTTCTCTCAAGGGGATTTCGTCCCGAACTTCATCCCTATGATCCAAGGTAAGATTGTTGG
>MU764146.1:17436-64873 GCA_026770625.1 Nicotiana glauca | reverse complement strand
ATATATATATATATATATATATATATATATATATATATATATATAAAAATAACTGTGGAGGCCAACGAGGCCTCCATGAACATCTACTAATATAGAAACTATACAGGACACGTCTACAAGCCTCTAGAGATAACTAAACTGTACCATGGTCGGGACAGGGCCTCCACCTACCCGTCAAATTTGTATAGACCTGGTAACTCCGAGGAAGTGGAGCTTACCAACCAAGCTGATGTTGGATTGTGTCTGCTGGGAGGGTCTGTCCAACTGTTAATGAAGACCTACAGGCATGAAATGCAGCATCCCCGGCAAAAGGGACGTCAATACGAAATAATGTACCGAGTATGTATGGTAACAGGATAACTAAAAGCTAAAACTAAAATGATAATATAATAACTGAAAGTAACTGGAAATCAAAGATAATCTGAAGATATGCTTACCTATTGATATTGGCTCAACTCTCTCAATATTGTAAGTAAAATAGTTGTCTGGCCGTATAAGGCTCGGTATATATATATAAATGCTCTGCCGTAGTAGGCTCGCTCATAGGCACTCGGCCATACTAGGCTTTGTATCTCGGCCATTCTGAGATTGCTCATAGGGGCTTGACCACAGTAGGCTCGGTATATAACTCACCATCTGATCAGAGGTTTCCCAATAGGGACCTACCCATCGATTATATCTCGATGTTAGTGAAAATACTATAGTACTGTATATATATAGACTCTCTACTCTCTGGGCTGACAGAAGTTAAAACTAAACTGAATATGAAGTCCCGATAAGGGAGAATGCTATAACATATGAGATTAGGAAAATGTACATAAATTTAGGAATATGAACTTTTCTTTATGTCTTGTTATCAAACACATGTACTTACTGGATCATGCCAAAATGAAGGAAAGGTTTAGCCTTAGCATACCTTATCACAATCTTTCATATCACCAACCTGAACACGCCTCTTCACACCTTAATCTACAACAATGACAATATTACTATCCTTAAGTTACGAAAGGTACAACTATCGCACAATGTACGACAAGTTTATTTAGTATAAAAATGGACAGCATATCCCCTATAATGCTTGCTTCCTCCAAACTAAAGATAACACCACACAATAAAAAACAATATAAATATATATATGCATTGTTTTCCAACCTTATATACACCACAAAATACTTCAAAACAGCCTAACACACCCCAATCTCTTCATAGACAAAACGACCACCATAGTAGTGTCAGACAGCCCGAAAATGTTACAACGAATGACCAGCCCTCCACCATGCATATATGTGGTGTTTATCCACACCCTTAATCCTCCAAAACTCCAGAAAATAGTAGTAAAACACGAAGCCCAACAACAACACAAAACAGTCCGCTACAAGTGAATAACTCGAACTCACGTCTTCCGATCACCATCCCGTGAGTTCTTACAACTATAGAACGACTTACCATGAATTTACAGTATAAAAAATGGATGAAAGAGAGAAATAAACATACCTTATTTTTTATATAACTCAGCTCCTATCTTGGTTCTTCAAACTCTAGGTTTTACCCCCATATTAGAACTTGAAAGGGAGAGAAAATCAATTGGGGTTTGTGAGTAATTTTTGGGAGGAAGTATGCAGGGGTTTAGGTTTGATTATTTTATATATAACGAGGTTTATATTTTAGTACATAAGCCTTTAAATTGGCTCTTTGGCTGACCCGAAATTGCATCTTTTTGGGCTCTCATTTAACCAAGTAGGTGACACACCTACTTGTCACCTAGTAGCCTGCGCAGTCTTGCAAGAATGCATATATATCTCTATTCTTATGTTGTATTGATACACAGTTTAATGCGTTAGAAAATAGACTCATATATCTTTAATTTTATTTGTGGAACACCCCATAACTCTAAGTACATTTGTAGAAAATCGCAGTTACATTTGACCTAATTTTCAGCATATCGGTGAATGTAACTTGTGATGATCTTTGCCATCTTTTATTCCACAACTCGCTTGACTTCAAAACATAACACACGACTATTATACGAGTGAGATAACTCATAAAAGAACCTACATATCATGTTAATAACCCTCGTCTAACCCAAAAAGTATATGTTATAACATTCCCAACTTGTCGACTTTCGACGAAACATTATTTTCTTCAATTCCTTAGCTTCTAAACCTTCCAATCCTCTTTGTACTTGTTGTTCATGATCTTTAATATATGTAACATCTGAGGTAAGATTATAACATACTTTATATACTTCAAATTATGATCTCATTTTTGGTCTTACATCAATTGACTTAGGACGTCCTCTTATATACGAAAACATGGGGTGTAACATCATTCCCCCCTTTGGAACGTTCGTCCTCAAATGTTGGCTGATGCGCTTATTAGTCTCATAACCCATAGTTGTTACATATATTTTAATGTTGTCCTTTCTATCTATGAAACTATTCTTTTAATAAATCCGAAGGCTAGGGCATTCCCCCCTTTAGGCCTCTTTCTCACACCACGACTTGTTGTCAGAATTCTTCCAATCTCGTGACTGTTGCGACCTTCTGTCATGCATCATGTATGACTCTGTCCTTGTTTATGCGCTTATACGAATCTTCTGTACTTTTTTCTCCAGCTTTTAGCCAATCTCTAGGCCTCACTTTGAGAACAGAACTATGGCAAGTTGCCCCTCTAGTTATCTATAGGTGTACGGAAGTCCTTCGCTTGGTACTTTATCAAACTTGTGACTATTTCTATATCTTGTTTCATAGCCTTGGATATCTATCCTTATGGCTTTACTTAATCTAGTTAGATCATATTATACCATAACACATGCTTTAATTTATTATTACCGAGGTCTGCTACCAAATGCCAAGTTACTCTTTTGCTGCTGATCCTATATGTATAAATCTAAGTCCCTTAATGCTTTCTTATTACAGTTTATCTTAAGAATGGAAACCAAATCTCATCTCATACTTTGGAACTTTTATCCATCTGTTACTGATTCACCTTAATGTTGATTTTAATCTACCACTTATAAATTGAAATCTCTTACGTAATATATTGTCACTATGGCTCACATATTATCAGAGAATATCTGGAGTTATTTTTTTGATCCACTTAGGGTCAATACTATACTTCAATAACTGTATTTCATAGCATCCCAACGTGATTCACCTTTTGGGAGTATTTTAATCCTGTACAATTCATGAAATCCCTTTTCTTTGAATCATTACCCAATTAAAGGCTTAAACGTCATCCTCCTATCTATCACAATTACATCCTTATTCTATCACTAGGGCAGCATTAATCCTCCTAGTCCTAAACTCCTCTGAGTTCACTCACGCTATACTGAGCTTTTTATAACTTATGGAAACTGCCAACTCTCTTGTTGTGATGGGTTTAATCCCGAGGACTTCCATATTCTCGTTACCTTCTCACTCCTATATTCTTATCCTTACTCCTATATACTTAAAACCTTGTCGCTCTACCATACTTTAGCTTGCGATCTACATATATCTATTTATACCACTCGCAATCTTCCTTTAACTTGCAAGCACCATTGATTTCCTTATGTTACTTTGGAACCTCAAGCGAGATATCATATCGTCTCTAACTCTTATTTACTCTCTTAACTAGACCTCTCTATATCTGGAAACCTCATGCTAGAAAATATACCACTGACGACACTACTATTATTTCTTGACACAAAATTCTGATGCTTCCAGCCCTCTATCTGATATCTAAATTATTCGTAACCTTCTGTACTTGGGAAACTCGTGCCTTCTTCACATGTACCTTAATTACCTTTAAATCATGCATCATATCTTCTTTCTCTTTCATAACCTCCCTTCCACATAGGTGGAATTCATATCCACACCTTAAAGCTATACTATAATACATGCACATCGTGTGTATACACAATCCGCCAAAAGCTTCATACTGACTTCTTATGAGGTTGGTACTGTTCTAACTAGATTTATCATAGAGTCGTTATAGAATATGTCTGTTGTACTATATCTTTTTACCTTTGATATTTAGAGTGATTCTACAATGTTCTGAATCAGATTTCTATACTCATCAGGGTCTAATAATCAGACTCCTAATTCACATTGCTGATGTAACTCTTTAGTTTCCTTCTCTATCTCAGCCTTTAAGTAGGCTTACTTTATCTTCTGATTTGTGGCTCAGGGTACTAGTTATAATTTAGCCCCTCATCGATGCTATGGAATATCCATGATACAGCCTTCCAGCAATTCAAGCTTTTGTCTATGACGTGGAGTAAATTCTTTCTTTTAACTTATAATGGAGTCACCTATAGCTATATCATTGTCAACATATATGCTACACGGATAGCACACCAAAATCTTAAGCGTGTTCATAACGTAACTAACTCTAGGTCATAGATCGAATAATTCATTTTGTGCCTTCTCAGCTTTCGTTAAAAGTAAGCAATTACCTTTCTTGGTTGTTCTGCCACTTGTTGCATGAATGCTTGGCTTATATTATTTCCCACATATATTGGAATTTTGTGCAACTCATATGATCTCGAATATTACTTTGTATTTTACTTCGTATTCCTTAGTCACGATAGGTGCCACTTTGTTATGGAGAGCATACAATGTCGTAGTGAGACTATTGTTCCAAGATCATTTCTTCATTAGGTCACTATGCTTATGTTGATACCTTCTTCCTTATTTCTTGAGCTAGTCTTTCATTTATCACTTAAGGAAGACCCTCTGACTCTTGTAAAGCTGTGAGTTTATTACATTGTATACCCGACAGAATTTTTGATGTTCTTACTCACCTATAATTATCCTTAGTCACTTATCTTCGTGCCCTTGTGCTCGTCGGGTTATTTCTGAACCCAAATTTTGATAGTCTCCCCAATGGCACTCTTTTTTTTATGCAACACTTATGTTGTACCATCTACTACCCAAAATCTTATCTAAAATTTTCTCGAGGATTACGATGCCGTGTCTGAGAGACTGAATTTTCCGGTGCTGGTTTTCACTATGTTTATCTTGTATGATCTGCTGATTTATCAGAGACCTCTTGTCTATCCAGAACTAGGCTCTTCCTGAATCAACTACTAAGGAATCGCCAGTTCATGCTCATATCTATATTTCGTATACTCTCTCTCAATTTATGTCCTTTGTCTTAACTTACCACTTGCACTAACTCGTTAAGTATCAAGTGTTCATTCGTACTTATTTATCAATAACATCATGGGAGGGAACCCTTACTGCATCTCCCCGCATCATTCTTGCATAATGTTCTGGAGTCATAACATATCTGTAGGATCTAATAAATGCAATCTCATCCCTTTCGCCTTTTTACTGCATTCTTCCTTTACTATTCCATAGTTACCTTTTCATCTTTGACATCTTTTCACATCTTCATTGAATCCTACTCGCCTTGCAGTAATCCTTCTGTACCAAGGATAACTGAATTACTTACGCACAAGGGTTACACCTAGTGTAACTAGCACACTTAGTCCCTTAAGCTTAACTTTGCTCACAGTGCTCGCTTTAGGGAAACATCTTCCTGAATGACCTTTAAAGGTTATTCTTTTGTTGTCCATTCTATTATTGCCGGAATGCAATCTATGAAATTTTCACGATGTCAACTATTATCAAATTCTCCGGTCCCTAACTCATGTTCAGTTTTATCTTGTTTACTAGCCCATAATAATTTCTATTACTCAGAGGGTCTAACTTTGCCTTCTAGTAATCATGTTGGAGTCACCAACTAATTTCTCAAAATAAGGATACAACTTTGTGGCATATACTCTTTTATTGTCTCAAGGCAAGCCACCTCTTGTCTTTTTCTTCATTTGACTATACACTCTGTCATCTTGTCATATTCTGAGTTACCGTTATCACTTATTTATCATACCTTACTCATAATGTTTCATTTACTCTCTTCTAATTCTCCTTCTAATATTTCTGTCTATCACATTATTTTGAAAACATCAACAAAACATTGTTTCACTTTTAGCTCCCCTAGCTCAATCCACCATTTTGGGTTACTCTAACCCAAGCTGGATCCTGATATTCCATCTTCCTCTTAAACTATATATGTTAGCTCCCATAGGGCATAACTGAGATGGGTTTGGCCAATTGGACATACCTCTATTACGTTTGAAAGTAAACTCAGAGTGCCTGTATTTCACTACCTGAATTGTAAATATCGATAATCTCCACTAACTGGGTACCCCATACCTTCCTTCACCTTGCTTCAATTATATGTTGAAACTTAAACTTTTACCTTATGATACTCCCATGGCATTCTATTCACGGGGTGTATTTCATATTCCCATCTTAGGGTCTTAAGCTGGAAATTTGCACATTTGGTATGCCAATCTGATAGGGCCTCAATCTGGGCCATGTTGTCAAGAATTCTCTCTCTACTAGTGCCCATACTTTCTGCTATATTAGCTTTCTAGTTTACCGTAATTTTTTTCTAATTGAAAGTATCTATATATCATTAGCAAACATAAGTCTTGGCTCGAACTCTTATAACTCAGCTCTGTAGCACGATTTGGATTCAAAAGAAAGATAATAGACTCCCAAATGCCTTGTAGCTTCCTGCTTATATAATGTGGTGCACAACACATCTGCAAACAAGGTTCTACTAGACACGGCTTGTAGACTCCCTAGGATAGAACCTGACTCCCTAGGATAGAACCTGGCTCTGATACCAAGTTTGTCATGCCCCAAATCTGACGAGGTACGGCCGGCACTCGGTTCCATACTTGGCTCGAGCGTACGACTCTGTAACTAAAAACTCTGGAGGGGTAACCCTCAACTTAGGCCGATGAGGACATATTTTGAATCATATGAAAATATCGACTCTCTTGTCTGAGGGGTAAGCATACTCAAAAGCTCATATACACACACATACACACACATATCTATATATATATATATATATATATATATATAACTATGGAGGCCGACGAGGCCGCCATGAACATCTACTGATATACAAGCTATACAAGACTCGTCTACAAGCCTCTAGAGGTAACTGAACTGTACCATGGTCAGGACAGGGCCTCGATCTACCCATCAAATTTGTATATATAAAATAGACTAGAAGTTCTAGACCTGGTAACTCCGAGGAAGTGGAGCTTACCAACCAAGTTGATGTTTGACCCTATCTGCTGGGAGGGTCTATCCAACTGTCAATGAGGACCTGCAGGCATGAAATGCAGCGTCTCCCGCAAAAGGAACGTCAGTACAAAATAATGTACCGAGTATGTAAGGCAAAATGATAACTAAAAGCTGAAACTGAAATGATAATATAATAACTAAAAGTAACTCGGAGTCAAAGATAATCTAAAGATATGCTTACCTGCTGATACTGGCTCAACTCTCTCAATATTATAAGTAAAATAGCTGTCTGGCCCTATAAGGCTCGGTATATATATATATATATATATTATAAAACTGCTCTGCTGTAGTAGGCTTGCTCATAGGCACTCGGCCATACTAGGCTCTATATCTCGGCCATACTGGGCTCCCTTATTGGCGCTCGGCCACAGTAGGCTCAGTATATAACTCACCATCTGATCAGAGGTTGCCCAATAGGGGCCTGCCCATGGATTATAGCTCGACGGTAGTGAAAATACTGTATTACTATACGTATATAGACTCTCTGCTCTCTCGGTTGACAGAAGGCAAAACTAAACTGAATATGAACTCCCGATAAGGGGGAATCCTGTAACTTATGAGACTAGGAAAATGTACATAAATTCAGGAATATGAACTTTTCTTCATGTCTCGTTATTAAACACATGTACTTACTGGATCATGCCAAAATGAATGAAAGGTTTAGCCTTAACATACCTTATAACAATCTTTCAAATCACCAAGTTGAACTCGCCTCTTCACACCTTAATCTACAACAATGAAAATAATACTATCCTTAGGTTACAAAAGGTACAACTATCGCACAACGAACGACAAGTTTATTTTGTATAAAAACGGGCAGCATCTCCCCTATAATACTTACTTCCGCCAAATTCAACATAACACAACGACACAAGAAAAACAAAAATATCAACATATATACATTATTTTTCAACCTTATTTACACCACAAAATACTATAAAACAGCACAACACACACCAATCTCTTCATAGACAAACGACCACCGTAGTAGTGTCAGACAGCCCAAAAATGTTACAACGAACGACCAGACCTCCACCCTGCATATATGTGGTGTTTATACACACCCTTAATCCTCCAAAACTCCAGAAAATAGTAGTAAAACACGAAGCCCAACAACAACACAAAACAGTCCGCTACAACTGAATAACTCGAACTCACGGCTTCCGATCACCATCCCGTGAGTTCTTACAACTATAGAACGACTTACCATGAATTTACATTATAAAAAATGGATGAAAGAGAGCAATAAACATAACTTATTTGTTGGATAACTCAGCTGCTATCTTGGTTCTTCAAACTCTAGGTTTTACCCCCCAATTAGAACTTGAAAGGGAGAGAAAATCAATTAGGGTTTGTGGGTAATTTTTTGGAGGAAGTTTGCCAGGGTTTAGGTCTGATTATTTGTGATATATAATGAGGTTTATATTTCAGTATATAAGCCCTTAAATGTGCTCTTTGGATGACCCGAAATTGCCTCTTTTTGGGCTCTCATTTAACCAAGTAGGTGACACACCTACTTGTCACCTAGCAGCCTGCGCGGTCTTGCAAGAATGCATATATATCTCTATTCTGATTCCATATTGATAAAATCTTTAATGAATTAGAAAATAGACTCATAGATATTCAATTTGATGGGTGGAACAACCCATAACTCTAAGTTTATAGACAGAAAATTACAGTTATATTGTACCTAATTTTCAGCATATCGGTGAATGTAACTTGTGATGATCTTTGCCATCTTTTGTTCCACAACTCGCTTGACTTCAAAACATAATACACGACTATTATACGAGTGACATAACTCATAGCATAACCTCCATATCATGTTAAGAATCCTAGTCTCACCCAAAAAGTACATGTTATAACATTTCCAACTTGTCGACTTTAGACAAAATATTATTTTCTTCAATTCCTTAGCTTATAAACCTTCCAACCCTCTTTTTACATGTTGTTCATGATCTTCAATATATGTAACATCTGAGGTAACATGATAACTTACTTTATATACTTTGAAAGATGATCTCATTTTTGGTCTTACATCAATTGACTTAAGACGTACTCTTATATACGAAAACATGGGGTGTAACAGAGGGCTCATCCACTCGCATTCCATTAATCGGCGCCCTTCACCAGCCTGCACCAAGGGCCACTACCCGGCCTGTGTTGAGAGCTACTACCCAATTTGCGCCTGCGGCCGAAGCCATGCATGCGGAGGTTACTCCTCAGCCAGAGACTCTGATTCCTAAGGTGAATCTTCCCATGCTGGTAGTGGAGAGGCCCTATCAAAGAGACCACATGTAGTGTTAGAAGTGACGCCTCAAGCCGAAACATCTTCGAGAGGCAACCTTGCCTTGGCGATGCACGAAATCGGTAGCGGTTCCAACCCGGTCGCAGAGGCTACGCTTGTTGTGAGCGATCAAGAGGATGTTGTGAGCTTTGTCTTTACTGACTAATTTCTTCTCTTTTGGTTTTTAGTCTTACATGCTAGAGGTTGAGAGTGCTCGTAGGGCCGAGACGGGCCAATATTTTTCTAAAACTGCTCGAAAAGTATTAGCGGTATTGCAACAAGTGCCGCGAGATGCAAGAGCAGCTTAGGGTGGGTACTGACACCCAATCCATCAGGGAGCAGTTGGAAAAAAAGTATCAGGAGCTGATGCAGTCTATCCGCAGATGAAGTGAGCTCGAGGAGCTGCTCTAACCAAAGATGAGGAACTCGATGTGGGCAAGAGAGTTGTTGCAGAGTGTGGTGACCTTCAGGTGAAGTTGTTGTCTTTACAAACTGAAGTCGATCAGAATGCTACCAGAGTCGAAGCTTTTAGCGCACAATGGATTGGGAAGTTAGCCGAGCTGGAAAAGAAAGTGGCCGAAATGGAAAGTGCCGAGGAGGCTCGGACATCGGCTTTGGCGAGAGCGATGACTCTGGAGGACACTATATTCATCCCTTAATCTGAGTAGGAATTTGAGAGAGCAACGACCATGCTAAGGGATCTTGGCTCAAGAAGCGTATTGGTGAAATTGACCGGGAGGATTTGAGCCTAGGAGACCGAGTCGTGGCGCTTGAGGTCGAGAAGGAACAACTGTTAGCCCAAGTCGAATCTGCCTTTAATGCGGTTCCTCGCCACTTGTATGAGCTATGGGTCCATGAGAGGACTAGAGATATATATAGAGGTTTGTAGGAGGTGGGGTATGTTCTAAGGGCCGCCTTGGAAGATGCTCGGGCGAAGGCATGCGAGGCTCGCACTGGCTCTAGTTACAACCTTGTGACGCTGGACGCTGGTGAGGGCGTTAATAATGAGGATGACTTCCCTTACGAAGATGTTGATGAAGTTGGGGAGAATGATAGTGGGGATGATGCTGATGAAGCTTTTGCTGCAACTCTTGTACTTAGTTTTTTTTGTTATTTCGTTGTTTACTTTCATCTTTTCTTGAGTCTGGTTGTCACGCATGTATATTTAAATAAAATAATTGTTTCACCTTCATTCTTATATTTTGATTTTCATTGTGATAAGTAGCTAATCCATTTAATTGTGAATCCGAACTTGCGAGTTTGGGCGAGGTTGACTTCTGATTTGCCAACTAAGGTGGAACCAACCTTAATTCGGATGAGGTCGAATTTTAATTCGCCATCTTGGGTGAAGTTAGTTAGACTTGTATACTTGAGCGGAAGTAACTTACGGCTTACTAATTTAGGCAAAGTCATTTTTTTCGTATGTATTCGAGCGAGGTCGAAATTGGAGTTGCCAACTTGGGTGAAAGTTTGACTTATATGCTCGCACATGGTTGAAATTCAATCCGTTGATTCGTATGGGTGAATTTTCACTTTTACCCAGCGACGGCCAATGACCGTAAGGGTGTTATTTCCAGCTAGGTTTAAATTTTAACCCGTTGCAAATTCGAGCAAGGTCTAACCTCCTTTCATATGGCGATGGCCGATGACCGTAGGGTGTTATTTCAAGCTAGGTCAAAATTATAACCCTTTGCAGATTCGAGCGAGGTCAAACCTTCCTTTCATATGGCGATGGTCGATGGTCGTAGGGGTGTTATTCGAGCTGGGTCAAAATTATAACCCGTTGCAAATTCAAGTGAGGTCGAGCCTTCCTTTTATATGGCAATGGCCGATGTCCATAGAGGTGTTATTTTGAGCTAGGTAAAAATTATAACCCATTGCAAATTCGAGCAATGTCAAACCTTCCGTTCATATGGCGATGGTAGATGGCTGTAGGGGTGTTATTTCGAGCTAGGTTGAAATTATAACCTATTGTGAATTCGATCGAGGTCGAACCTTCCTTTTATATGGCGTTGGTCGATGGCCGTAGGGGTGTTATTTTGAGCTAGGTCAAAATAATAACCCATTGCGAATTCAAGTGAGGTCAAAAATTCCTTTTATATGGCGATGGCCGATGGCCGTAGGGGTGTTATTTCGAGCTAGGTCAAAATTATAACCCATAGCAAATTCAATCGAGGTCGAACCTTTCTTTCATATGGCGATGGCCGATGGCTGTAGGGGTGTTATTTCAAGCTAGGTCAAAATTATAACTCGTTGCGAATTCGAGCGAGTTCGAACCTTCCTTTCATATGGCGATGGCCGATGACCGTATTATAACCTGTTGCAAATTCGAGCGAGGTCGAACCTTCCTTTCATATGGTGATGGACGATGGCTGTAGGGGTGTTATTTTGAGCTAGGTCAAGATTATAACCCGCTGTGAATTCGAGCGAGGTCGATCATTCCTTTCATATGGCGATGGATGATGGCCACAGGGGTGTTATTTCAAGATAGGTCGAAATTATAACCCTTTGCGTTATTTCTATTGGAAAACATTACTCGTCTTCGTGTTTTTTATGCGTGCGTCGAGGTAATTCCTGGTTTGCTTAATTTTACTTTCATTTGGAGAATGTTGTGTGTTTCCATGGTGAGTCCCTATTAGCTTGATTCTATTTTCATTGGAGAATGCCACGTGTTTTATGGACGAGTCCCGATCTGCTTAATTTTGCTTTCATTAGAGATTGTTTTTCAATAGTCGACCCGCACCGAGCCGTTTCTGTTATTTGTAATTTGGTGTGGCTTAGAGGGTTTTGCTCAGTTGTTAATTGCGAGGTGGAAAGGTACAAAACCTTTCCCTGGGGTGTTTTGGCGGGGTTCATCCCTTGTTCGCGTACCTATGCGAGTGCTCGTGTTCCTGTTTTGAACCAACAAAAAGGATAAGATAAACCCAAATGAAATTGTCTATTACCTCGGCTTGGCAAGTCAGTAAAAAGAGGAGCGATGCTATTGGGTTACTCGCTTCGCCTCATACTCGAATAGTGGTTTCTGATTTGGCAGCCACGTTTGGCTTCGACATTTAATCGCGTCTAGACTTATCATAAGTTGGGCTTACCTCATCTGTTGGGATACCAAGTCCGAATCCCAGTCCGATATGTGCAATCAATAAGGGAAACGTGTTATACTTTGTTCATAAATCATCCAGTGTGTGTGATACGAAAATAATATAGGATGTGCCTTCTATTTCAAAGGGTCGCACAGTATTATCATCCCTTCCCAAGGGGTGGAAGTACAAGTCGGTATACAAGGTGAATACATCGCATGGGATTGCGGTCATGCCAAGCTCTTAGTGACCTTGGTTCTACTTCAAACATGCTTGACCTGCCAAACCCATCATTGCAAGTGGGGCATGGGTCTCGTATAGACATCATTCATGATTTTAATTTTTTGTAGGGATCTGACCTAGATTGATACGGTTATCTTAAAAACTTATCTACCCTTCTTTTTGAGTTGTCCTTGTTACCGAGATGGTGAGGTTGTAGCAACATGGAAGTAATACTTGGCTAGTTCTAGATCTAAAGGAAACTAAAGAATTTGGCTAAGAAATCCCTACAGACAGCGCCAAATTGTTTGGCCAAAAAGTGCTAAGCCTTTTAGTTAAATCAATTACCGATAAAATATAGGGTAAATCTTAGTCAAACATAATCAACTCTAGATCTAAGCATATTGGGTACTAAAATCAAAGAGACTGAGTTTATATAACATTTCTTAGAATGATTAAAAGACATCAAATATAAATAATAAGCTTACATCTTTGATATATTATTCCATATTTGTAAAAGCAAAGAAGATAAGGAAGGAATATCATTGATAAATATGATATCTATCTTCATTGATTCAACAATGGAGATTACAAACGTTTGTAACCAAAAATCTAGACTTCTTCCTTTGTTACTCAGAGGTCTCCTCCATGTCTTCTGTTTCCTCTCCTTTTTCTCAGATCCCCCCTTCTTTCTACTTTATCTTCCTCATATATATATATATATATATATATATATATATATATATATATATATTCCCTTTTATCCATCGGTTTTAACCAGCATACCCTTTTATGACTGCACTCTTCCTCGCTCGCCTAAGTGCTACATATGTTCAGTTGTGTAGACCTTCTTGTTTACCATGAAAATAGTAATAACAATTAATTTGATTATGGGACTCTAAAAATACGTGATGTTTTTATGCTAGTTGTAAGGAAGTTGATGCTACGTGAAAGACTTAGAAACTAAATAAGAGTTTAGAACGAGGTGATAACCAAACCGTAAGGTTAGCAATCGGGGCCTCGAGGTTGATTTTGATGCTCGGCTGGGAGTTGTCGAAGGAAATTGATTAGCGACTAACAGTTCTGATAAAATCAATGGTGGCTCTTTATGGCCAATAATAAGCAATAAATGAAGAACTATAAATGAAGACAATAAATGGAAGCAATAATATCAAGAGAATGTGTTAGAGGGCAGAGAGAATGTTCTTTTATATTTAGTATGGAGAAACAGATGTTTACAAAGTGACAAGGATCCCCTTTATATATGAAGGGGATCCCAATATAGTACAAAATACATTGATTACAAAGAAATGGAGATGGGACAGCTAGTTGACGTCCTGATTCAGGTCTTGGTATTGCCTGATAAACTTTGTTGGCTCTAGCTACACGCTTTGGGAACTCCCCACTTTTCTAATATAGTCGTTGGTCTACATCGCCCCGAGGTCGAGTGTTGACAACCCTCGAGGGTGAACCTCAACCCCAGTCACGAGCCTTCGAGATGAACTTTCGACGTGGCTTAATGATGAGAAATTGGATCCTCCAATTTCACCGTATACACTTCTGATGCTTGATCTCGGTAGTGGACAAGATACTCATCTCCGTTACGCCTCGTGGACACGACCATGGCTTTATCGACCCTTTACCATTCCCTTTAATAATAACCCTCTGGTGGTCAGATTTTGACCCATACAATGGGGGCAATAATTTTCTCACATGCCCAACTCTCTATAGTCGTAACAACCTCGAGCTGGACATGGTGGTGGGTCCTGAATCAGACCCCGAGAAATAGAATAACGATTGGAAGAACCTGGTACTGATGAACTCTGAGCTGATGAGCACGGCACGGGCTCTGGGCTGGACGTGCACTGAAAGATGATTAACCCAGATGAGTATTATATGAACCATGGCTAACTAATGCACCAAGATGAACTGGACGAGCCACTTGAGTGGGCTTCTAAGGATGACTCTACTATGATGTGACTGACCTCCATATGAGGTATCACTAAAACCACCTAAAATACGGGGCCTCTTTCTTTCCCTCTCTTCACTCTCAAGCCTATGAACCGACTCCAAGTGCCTAGAAATCTCAACTACCTAGTAAAACCTAGCATCTATCACCGCCTTTCAAGCTAGACTATAACGTAAACCATAGTTGAGGCCATCAATGAACCTCTTGATCGTATCCCCCTTAGTGGGAATCAACCATATAGCATGATGGGCCAAATCCGCGAATCTCATCTCATACTGAGTCATAGACATATCCTAATGGCGTAGCTGCTCAAAATCTCTACGCAGCTCCTCCCTGCAAATTTGTGGGACAAATGTATCTAAAAAGATAATGGTGAACTCATGCCATGTAAGTGGTGATGCGCCAAGTGGTCTGCTCAACTCATAGGCCTGCCACCATTTGTAGGCTTCCACTGTAAGCTAAAAAGTGGTAAATGCAACTCCACTGGTCTCTAAAATAGCCATTGTGCAAAAGATCTGCCGACACCAATCTAGGAAATCCTGAGCATCCTCTGACTCCTCCCTGCTGAACAATAGAAGCTTAAGCCTACCGAACCGTTCCAATCTTTTCTTCTCCTCATCACTCATAGGTGGACCAATCTAAGTCCAAGCAGCAACAATCGGATGAACTAGTAGTACACCAGGTGTTTGGAGTCCCTGAGCTAGATACACTAGAGTACAGGCGTTAGGAGTCTGGGAACCTTCCTCAGCCTATGAAGTGGCTGGTGTAGTTGAAACTGAAACCATTTGAGCCAGGCTCGTGCACACAGTAAAAATCTGGGCTAAAGCTTCCTGAAGGCTGGGAATAACGATGGGCACTATTGGTGCCTGAGATGGCCCTGCATGCTCAACAACCACTAGTACTTCCTCCTCAGTTGGAGCGACTGGTGGCTCCATAGATGCTGCTCTGGATATAGTATGAGCCAAACCTCGACCTCTATAGTGGCCCAATCTCTCATGGCCCTAATTGGTAGTACTGGTGGTTGTCCACCAGATTCGGTCGCACGTGTCCTCTCCATCTATAACAGAATAGAAGAGTCAAGGTTCAAACTTTGGAATAACAAATAGACATAACAAGAATGCAAGAAAGTGAAGTTTACTTACAGTTCAATATCCTCTCCCAGAAAAGTACAGATGTCTCTGTACCAATCCCCAAGACTCTACTAAACTTGATCATGACTCGTGAGGCCTAAGCAATCTAGTGCTCTGATACCAACCTGTCACGACCAAAATCCACTAGTCGTGATGGCACCTAACCCCAACCCCTTAGGTGTAAGCCAACAGTCATATAACAACAATGAATTCAAATAAACATGTTCCAATAACTTAACAACAGAAAAAGAACATGAAATATCTATTAATATAACCATAAAACTACACTACTACAACCATCCTCCAAAATCTTGTGTCAATGAGTACATGAGCACTACTGAATAACGAAATATAAGAAAAATCCTCTAATACAACTTCTAAACAATAGAACAGTAAAGATAGAGATAACCGAAAGAGACTTTCAAGGAATGCAGACGACAAAGCGACTACCTCGTAGTGTCCCAAAAGTTGGCAACAACTCAAGTTTTAAAATCACCTCGACCGGTTGTACCTGAATCTACACACAAAAGTATGGTATGAGTACAATCAGCTCTATATACTCAATATGTAATAACATTAACCTTGGGTTGAAAAAGAGTGACAAGCTCAGAACAATAGTAAAATGCGAATACCAATAATCAGTAACAGTTTCGAATATAAAGGAAAAATCGTAGAAACAAGTAGCTTAATGATATCACGTTCAGCTTGTTCACATTTTAAAAATTTAGACATGCTTTCTAGTATAATAATTAAAGTCCAAGACAGATAAACATTTCATTTAAAAGTTAGCATGTAGAAGGTACACATGTATGCCTACATACAAAGTAAACATGTCAATCAACAATGTCATAATGGATCCATAAATAATCACAATTCGCATAGTACGGGTGCCTGACATAACTGCTCATAATCAAAACACGTATATGAAATATTGTGCCTCCACCAGCTACTAGCATTTCAGACCCCGGAGGGGAAGCTCCTGGCCTAGTGCTAATCATAATTATTTTGGCCAAGAGTGAGGCCTAGTACACGTGTCACCCCAAAATAATACACTTTTCCCAATATGAGTATGGCGTAGGCATCACCTTAAATCAATAGCAAACCGGCTCTATGGCCCAAACTCAGTCATTTACCGTTCATTTCTTAGATAAACACATATCAAAATGCTTAGTTTAATAGTGTTAAACATAAGAGGGATCAACGTGTGAGGAATCAAATAAGACTACTGAGATAGAGATATCATATATGGATATAGCATCATGACTGAGAACATTTGTACAAATACGACATATAGCTTTGAGACAACAAGAATAATCCGATCAAGTCTCAAATAAATAGCACTTAGCCTAGACATAATGTCTGACACGAATCACAGTTCAAATGATTAAACAAGTAGGAAAAATGCGGGGATACCAAGATATGATAGCAAAACAATTTTGGTAATATCCTAAAGGCCTCTCCAAAACATGAACACACTGGTGCATGTACAAACACCCATCATATAGCATATACGTCACCCTAATTTCTTTCCTATAACGTAGTTCTCATGGTTAAATACCCTTAAATCCAAGTTTAGATATGTTACTTACCTCGAAGCGCGCGAATCAATACTCCAAAAAGACCTTGCCTTGTAAATTGGCCTTTGAATGACTCGAATCTTGTCACAACAACTTAATAGCCATAGGAATCATTTTCAAATGATAAAACTATAATCTGAATCAAAATTAAAAAGTCAACCCAAAAAGTCAATCCTGGGCCCCCACCCCGAAACCCGATAAAATTCACAAATTCCAAATGCCCATTCAATTATAAGTCCAACCATGGTAATTTCATCCAATTTTATCCATAAATCGACCCCCAAATCACCAAATCTCATTCTCCAACAACATATTCTAAAATCCCTAGATTTTACTTCAAATTCACATAAACTAGGTGTAATAATCAATAGGTAATCATTATTTATGAATAAAAATGATTAAACATCACTTACCTATTCAATTGTAGCAAGAACCTTCTCAATAATCACCCTTATCCGAGCTCCACAAGTCCAAAATGAGAGAAATAACTCAAACCCCTCATTTATAATACACTACTCAGTGATCCCAGACTTGTGCCCCATTTTCCGCTTCTACGGTCGAAATTGCGCATCTACGCATTTCACTTAAGCTCCGCCTCATCTCTTCTGCGGTCCAACACCCGCTTCTGTGATTCCGCACCTGCGGAGACCTTCTGTATATAAGGTCCTAGCCCAGACAGTCCTCTTCCTTATCTGTGAGCTCGCATATGCAGTTAGCCCTTCGGAACTACGACCATCACCATCCTTACCTAAAACCACACCTGCGGTCACGTGGCCCCTTTTGTGGCGTCGTACTTGCAACAAATGACTTATAGGTGCGATTTCACCAGATTACCCCAGGCTTCAGCAATCCTTCAAGACTAAAAAAGTATCTGCCAACCATCCGAATCTCACCTGAGTCCCTCGGCACCCCGACCAAATATACCAACTAGCTCTAAAATACAATATGAACTCACTTGAAGCCTCAAATCACATTAAACAACACCAAAACCACGAATCACATATCGATTCAAGCCTAATAAACTAATGAACTTCCAACATCTAAAACTAATGACTAATAATATCAAATCAATTTCAAATAACCTCAAATGTTGCACACAAGTCATAAATCACACAACAGACCTACTCTAACTCCCCAAACCGATATCCGAGCCCAATATTTGCAAAGTCAACTCTCGCTCAAACCTCTTAACCTTCCAAACCTTCAACTTTCCAACTTTCATCAAAATACCTCAAACCAACCTACTGACCTCCAAATCAATATCCGAACATACGTCTAAATCCAAAATCACTATTTGAATCTATTTGAACCATCAAAACTCCATTCGGGAGTCATATACATAGAAGTCAAATACCAGTCATCTCTTCCAACTTAAGCCTTCAACCTTGGGACTAAATATCCCAATTCACTCCAAAACAATCCCGGAGTTGATATAACCACTGCATCAAGTCATATAACCACAAATGTGAATAGTAGAAGTGATAAATATGGGAATAAGGATATAACACACAAAATAATCGGTCAGGCCGTTAGACTAGTTAAACTCGCATAGATAGAAATAAGACAACTCCGATCTGGGAAGAAAGAAATACTCGGTGTGCAAGGAGTCCTTCATATGATGATATGGATGATGAACCCATTGTTGAGATGTTAAAAGTTTTGAGATCATAATAAAGAAAACTCATGAATCATCTTCTAAGACATGACCATATAATGATTGAGCTCCAACACGTGCTATTGGTTGCTTCAGATAAAACTAACAGAGGAGTTCGAGCCCCTCCCTCCTTGCCTGCAGATTAGACATTGCAAATAATTGGAAATATTGCTTCAAGGGAGGAGTTCAGATCTAATAATAATCAAGTAGGTGGTAAATGCAGCAGATCTGGGAATGTGGATAACATAGATGATCCTTTTACAACTGAGCTCATGAGGGAAATGAATGATTAGATGGATCAAAGTGCTAAACAATTTCACATTCGGATGGATCAGATCCAGGGGGCAGCTCTGGTCCTGAAGTGCCCAGACTCAAAAAAGTATACGCAGTTGCCTTGTAAACCTACTAGGGCCCGGAGTTGATTCCATAAAATTTCAAGATGCCAAATATTCTCAAATACGATGGAAAATCGGATCCACAGGAACACCTCACAACCTATACCACAACTGTAAAGGGAAATTATTTGGCTTCATATAAAATCAAATCAGTTTTGTTAAAGAAATTTGGCAAAACCCTAACGAAGGGGGATTTAACTTGGTATTCACTTTTACCTAAACATTAAATTGATTCTTTTGAAATACTCACAGATTCTTTCACTAAAGTTCATGTTGGGGCAAGGAAAGTCTAATCCATGAAGGCGGATGTATTTTGAATCACTCAAGGAGATTATGAGTTGCTGCGAGAGTTATCCAGTTCCTAAAAGAGAGAATGTTGTTGCTGGCAATACCGAATAAATGGGAAGCAAAAGCGTTCACCAAAAGTATCAATCCCTTAAGCTCGATGCCTCAAGGAAGTTGAAAGAAAGTCTGGAGTTTTAGGCAACAACATAGGTTGATGTCCAGAATCGCTATGAATTAAAAATTAGAATTAAAGATGATCAGTTGAGTTCTTCGATATCATACAAGGGTCATAATCACGACCGCAATCAAGAAAAGTTCAAAAATGATCCTGATGCAGATCGAAGATCATTCAGGAATCATTTTCAACCTTATTTATCAAATGAAAAATCTGATGGTGTAGTGCTAACAGTTTTTAGTGGTCAAAAAGATTCAGACCGGACAGAAACACAGCTCATGGATAAAATAGGAGAACTTTGCAGGATAAAGAACCATCAGGATCTCGATATTCAGGATATCCCCGATTATCAAATTACAATTTCAACATTAGTTTGGTAGAATTGGTTTTAGCTATGAGAAACATCAAGGAAGCAAGGTTTCCGAAACCAATTCTATCAGACTCCAGTCAAAGGGATCCTAATTTGTGGTGTGAGTTTCACAGTACATGTTCATAGGACTGGGGAATGCTGGCACCTCACGAAGAGATAGAGATTTTGTTGAACAATTGTCACCTTAGAGAATTTTTAAGTGACTGGGCAAAGAACAACTACGGTAGGAGTCGGGATGTAACAAAACCGGCAAAACCAACTAATGGGTCTCCCAGCCTAACAATAAACATGGTTTAGGTGGGTTTGAAGTGAATAGGGTGATATTTAGTCAGCAAAAAAGACGAAGAAATCAGTCACTCATGGCAAGAAAATATGAGAAACATCAAAAGATGATGAAATCACCTTCATGAAGGAAGATATTGATGGCCTTATTTTACCACACAATAATGCTTTGGTAATATCTTTAAATGTTTTAGATTTTAAAATTAAGCGCGTGTTGGTTGATATAGGTAGTTCAACCAATATTATCCAATTGAGGGTCTTAGAACAAACAAACCTAACCGAAAACATAGTTTTCAACTTCTGGATGGTTTCAACCTAACAAACGTAATAACCCGAGAAGAGATTATGTTGCCTACATATGCCAAAGGGGCGATGAAATCCACTTTGTTCGAAGTTGTGGATAGTAATATGAGCTACAATGTGAGGTAGGCCATGGATCCACAAAATGAAGGTTGTTCTATCAGATTACCGTCAATTGATAAAGTTCCCTACACTAGATAGGAAAGAGTATATTAGAGGTGATCAACATGCTACAAGGGAAATGAATGTTGTCACCTTGCCTAGCTGTATGGTGTAGGGAATCAACAAATAGCAACTACAAGAACTGGAGTCAACTTTCATTTTGGTCTCAGTTGTAGACGATGCAGAGGAAGAGATATTAAATTTTTTACTAGGTGCCTGGATCTTTCCAAGTACAAGAAGAAACTAACGCAATAAAGTTAACTGTAGAAGAGCTTGAACAAGTCTCTTTGTTCATGGAATTATTGGAGTTGAGCCCTGAACTCAAGTTTAAAATTATTGAATTACATAAAAAATTAAAATTGATTGTTTTGCATGGTCTCATTCAGATATGACATGTATTCCAGTAGAAATGGATGTCCACAAGCTAAGTTTAGACCCTAATTTCCCTTCGATAAAGCAGAAGAAGTGGCCGATAGCCAAAGTAAGAAATAGGTATGTAAAAGAAGAGGTAACCATGTTGCTAAATATAGGTTCAATACGTGAAGTAAGTTATCATGATTGGTTAGCTAATGTAATAGTCGTACCCAAAAAGAGTAAAAAAATTAGAATAGTGTATAGACTATAAGAATTTAACTAAGGCTTGACCTAAGGATTCTTTTCCATTGCCAAATATTGACCAAATGATTGATGCTACGACTGGGCATGAGCTGATGAGTTTTCTTGATCCATACCCCGTATATAATTAAATTATGATGTACCCAAAGAATTAAGAAAAATCCTCAGTTATACATATTGTTACAATGTGTTGCCTTTTGGGCTTTAAAATGGTGAAGCCAATTATCAGAGGCTCGTAAATAAAATATTTGAACATTAAATTCGTAAAATAATGGAAGTCTATATTGATGACATGTTGGTTGATTCTCTAAGTGTAGGGGATAATTTGTCCCATCTTCAAGAAATATTTAACATTTTAAGGAAGTACAACATGAAGCTCAATACGAAGAAGTTCATTTGGAGTTGGGTCATGGAAATTTTTGGCTTCTTAGTTTTCCAAAGAGGAATTGAAGTAAATCCTGACAAGATTAGAGGTGTAGAAGATATCCATGGCTAACTGAAAAGTGTAAAGGAGGTGCACAGATTGACAGGTAGGATGGCGACCCTTATCAGATTTATATAAAGTTCATCAGAGGAATGTCACTATTTTTTTTCACTATTAAAGAAAAAGAATGACTTCTCATGGACATCGAAGTGCTAACAAGCTTTAAAAGACTTGAAGAGGTATTTTTCCATCCAACCTTTAATGTCTAAACCAAATGATGGAGAAAAATTATTAATTTAGCAATATCAGATGTTGTTGTGAGTGTAGTTCTAGTCTGGGAGGAGGAAGGTACGCAATTTCCTATATATTATGTTATCAAAATACTGACAAGTGTGTAAAAATGTTATTCACACCTTGAAAATTTTGATCTAGCTCTCGTAGTCACCTCTCAAAATCTTAGACCCTACTTTAAGTGTCACCCAAAATCCGTTGTGTCATCTTTTCCCCTAAGAAACATCCTTGATAAACCAGAATTATTGGGTAGATTGGCTAAATTGGTAGTTGAAGTGATTTTGATAGTGAATATAAATCTCAGACTATGATTAAGTCACTAGTTTTGACCAACTTTGTGGCTAATTTTAGTTTGGGGATGATGCCTTTAGCTGCAAAAGAAGCAATTCTAGTATCGGTAAATGCTTCAGGTGTATGGATCTTGTTTATGGATGGCATCTCCAACGTAAAATGTTACGATCTTGGGATAGTATTAGTCACCCCCTCGATAGAAATCCTGAAACAGGTCATTCAAACTGTTCTGTTGAATAACAATAAAATTGAGTATGAGGTTATGGTATCGACTCCAAGGTGATTGAAGTGCGATTCCTAGCTAGTGGTAAATCAGATATTTGGAATCATTGATCCCAAAGAACAACACATGCAACAGTACTTGAATATAATCCAAGTTTTACTCTCCCAATTTAGGGAATCGTCCACGATCCATATTCTAAGAGAAGAGAATGTGGAAGCGGATGGGTAGGCTTACTTAGGTTCATTCTTCTATACAAATAAAAGGCACTGATTTCGGTGAAGTTATTCAGTTGTAGCATTCGATCCTAGACGTAGATGGCTATTGCAAAGTAAACTAAAAAAACTAGTCTGGGATTGGATAAATGAGTTTATAGACTATTTAAGGCATGATAAATAAACCGATGACTCTAAATCTTCCAGGCATTACGAATAAAAGATGTCCGGTACTGTCTTTTTAATGGAAAGTTATACCAAAGGTCTTTTTAGGGATCGTTAACTTGGTGTTTAGGTCAACCGGAAGTTGATTATGTGATGAGGGAAGTTCATGAAGGAATTTGTGGAAATCACTCTAGTGCAAATTCATTATTGCTCAAATTAATGAGAGTTAGTTACTGTTGGCCCTGAATGGAGCAGGATGCAAAGGGTTTGTGAAAAAATCTGATAAATGCCAACGTCGTGCTCAACTGGTACATAAGTCAGTGGAACTTTTGCATTCACTGGTATCACTGTAGCCATTCATGAAGTGGTATGTATATATTTGGTCTTTCGCCTCAAGGGCCCGACATGTAAAATTTCTTTTAGTTTTGGCTGATTTTTTCACCAAATGGCTTAAAGCAGGTGCTTTCAAGAAGGTTGGAGAATGATAAGTGATTGATTTCATTTGGGATCACATCATTTGATGGTTTGGAACACCAAAAGAAAATGATTGTGATAATGATCCACAATTTATAGGTTCCAAGATTACAAATTTTCTAAAGGGATTGAATATTAAAAGGATCACTTGCTCCCTATACCACCCAAGTGATAACTGTCAAGCAGAGTAAACTAACAAGGTGATCATTAATAACCTCAAAAAGAAACTAGGTGCTAAAGACGGGTGGCCAGAAGATCTACTGGGAGTATTATGGGCATATCGAACAACGGTGAAGTCAAACACTGGAGAAATGCCTTTTTACCTTGTGTATGGTGCATAAGATTTGATTTCAATGTAAATAAGTGAATCGACCATGAGGTTTTCCTGGGCTACTTAGAAGGAGAATAACAATACAATATTGATTAAGTTGGAATTGCTCGAGGAGCATCGAAATTTGGCTTATGTAAGAATGGTGGCACAAAAGAAAAGGATAAAAAGATACTACAATCACAGAGAAAATATTCACTATTACAAAATTAGAGACTTGGCTTTATGGAAGTAACTCATAATACCCGGGAAGTCGGGACAAACCTGGGAAGGACCTTATTAGATTTTAGTTATAACCGGTAAAGGTTAATATCAACTGAAAAATCAAGATGGAGTAAAATTACCAAGCAACTGGAATGCGACTCACCTTAAAAGGTATTACTGTTGTAGATCATTGATGATACTGAATGTATGCACCGCACTCATTTTTTCTTCGTCCCGTTTTTGTCCCAAATAGATTTTTCTTGCAAGGTTTATAGTGAGGCAACAATATAAAGCGTACTGCGAAGAAGGATTGACAATAGCACCAAGAAATCTAGTGTTCAAATTCTCATACTTTGCGTTCAAACACTGGGAGGGCTACTATATATTAGAGTACTATAGTGTCAATGAAATCGGGGACTGCTAAAACCGGTAACTATGAGCCCGTTTTGGATATGCTTGTTTTAAGTGACTTTTAAGCCAAAATAGCTTTTAAACCATAAGTTAGAAATTCTAGCTTTTGGCTTATTTTTGTCATTTTAGATTAAAAATAAGTGCTTAAAACATTTTTTTTACTTTACCCAAACATTACAAAATGGCTTAAAAGCTATTTTGGCTTAAAAGCACTTAAAACAAGTCAATCCAAACAGGCTCTATATCTTGAACTTTAAAGTTTAACTGATATGAAATACCTCGAGTCAAGATCGGAGATTGTATGTCCGGCCTTGTAGAAATAAGAAGTACAAATTAGCCTCATGTATTGGCAGTTTCATTTATTTAAGTGAGTGTACAAAATTTTTTGGCTTATGTAAATGTACTTTTGGAAATAGAAAGAATAAATAAAAATCCTTTTGTTTTATATCTTATTTCTTGTCCACATGACATGGTTTTTCTTTCATTTGAATGTTACTTAAACTTCAAATGCTAGTGCCAAAATGAATATGAGACGTCCTCTTCAAGAACACCATAAACATAAGGGCTCTCTCTTATGAAACCCTCGTAATTAAAGATTAAGAACCAGAAGTGTGAATGCCTGGTAGTGAAGTTAGCCGGTTGTGAAAATTTTAGGACTTTATCAATAGAATTATAAAGTTCAGAAAAGATATCTTTTATTTCAAAATACTGAACCTAATAGAGGTTCCGACATAAATACAAAGGGTAAACAAAATTACATTAGTCTGCTTTATCAGCAGAGTTTGAAGGATGGGAAATCTTCGTGCATCTTTTGAAGATGAAGGTTGATCATCATGGGGGTTCACATCTTCGGCTTTATCTTCTTCTTCATCTTCAACTTCTTTCTCAATTTTTGAGGAGTCAGAGCAAGAGCTCGAGGAGCTAGAAGCAGTGTGTCGGGCAGGAATATTCTTGAAGATAACTGTCTCCAAGGCAAGGATTTCAATGATGCATTCATGTATATTTTAAATGTCTTCTTTTGCATCCTCCAAAGTTTTCCTCCACATATGATAAATTGTATTAGTTTTCTCAAGAAAGAAAGATCTTCTTGATCTTAGATTTTGTCTTGGTGTCTTTAGATTTTTACTATGACAGTTCATTATCAACCATCAAGATGTCATAGGCCCCATAAAGGTTAGTATTGGTCTTTGCATGTTCGCTGTTTTGCTCTATGACCCTTTTGATCCTTTCCTTCATTATTTCCCTATTCTCTTTGGCCGAAGTAGCTTCCTCGATTTTGGAATGCATGCAAGTTTGCTTCGAGGTTATTGATTATTTCCATGGAAGTAGACTCGCGTTCGGTTGCCAAAGTCACATAATCCTGCAGCTCTACCCAATTGATCATCAATTCAACAAGCTCATTATGTAACAAAGTGGCCTCTTGGCTATGGGCCATCTTTCTTGCTCGGTTTCCTCCAACTAGCCTTTAAGTTTACCCATTTGAGCAAGCCTTGCCTCTAGAGTCGGGTGGTGCTCAGCAAGTTGATCTCGTTCAGCAACAAGTTGATCCCGCTCAGAGTGCCTCTTTATCTAGGATCATTCTTTGTAAGCTCTCGGAGGCAAGGAGATTAGCTTGTAAAGCCAAAGATTAAAGTTATCAAAGATGGTGGTTAACAAGTTTAGATGAAGAAGAGAAAGCTGAAATGAATACATGGGCAGCAAGATACATGCTGTTGTTGATTAAACTTTCCGTGGAGAGACCATCCATTTTTCTTCAGTCCTTATCTAAAGCAAAAGGCTTCAAGTAGTTGGCTACCTCACCTCTTAATAATCAAATGACATTCATCTGAAATAAAAAATGTAACACTATATTTACCGTTAGGGTTTCGGATGGATGCGGGGAAGGATTTTTCTATGTTCCTTTGATCGGGTGATCAGGGGATTATGCATTTTCCTCTTATTTGGATGAACCGATGGAGAGGCAGAAGATGTTCATGGAATAGAAGTTGGAGGGGCATCAGAAGCAGAACCATTCTTACCGAAGGAAACAACCAAAACCCGGAAGCGAGATTCAACATTCTCAACCAATTTGAACTCGTGAACTCGTGAAAGAGTCATTCGGTGTCCTTCGGTTGAGCTGTAGGAGTTCTTCTTTTCTTGTTCTCTGAACAAAACACGTTTCAACATCGTCCTCGATTTCATCTTCATTAAGAACCATTGTAGCCGGTCCTTTAAGGATCTCTTTTGTGACTGGGGACTTTTCCGTAGCCTCAGCCTTAGAGGTCTGCTTTCTTTTTAGTTTTTTCCCTTTGGGATGAGGACTCGGGGAAGATGCACCTTCACCGGAATCAAGAGCTAAATTATGAGCCCTCTTCCGGTTAAGAGATAGTTGAATTTATTTTTGTTGCACCGTCGAGTCATGTGAAACCATGATGGTGAGACATTCAAAACGCCTAAAATGTTGTTGTAAGAAGTCAAAAATTATCCGTTGTATAGAGATAAAAGTTAAGATAGGAAAGGAATTTTTTTCTTACAATGGTTTTTGCCATTCTAGTTGATCCTGATTGAAATTTCCTTCCACATGCGGGAATCCGATGTGGAAGTATCCAGAATTTTTTGAACCCATTGGATTAGGTTCTCAACTTCTAGAGGAACCCAACAGGTGGATGAAATAGGAGGAAGGAAAGTTTAGTAAAGAGGGGGAATTCCTTTAACACAGTAAAATAGGGATATTAAAAAAGCTTTCGAGTATAGTTATAAGATTCAGAAATAAGAGATGTTGATACTAGTAAAATGTCCCCGGGAGAGGCAACAACGAACCTCTCCATCCAACCACGATCGTTGTTTTCATCAACACTGGTAACAATAACATGGTATGGTGACCGCATTTGCAGAGTTTGATCACGCCCCCATGTAATATTTTAGGGGTGTACAGGTTGATCACATGTGCAAGAGTAAGGTTTTCTTGAGCTCAAGAACATAAGTATCAGAGGTAAGCCACTATGCGCCATATTGCCGGCCCTACTTGAACCAAACAATCTTGGTAGTTCCAGCAAAACTCCAAGATGATTAGGTCTATTTTCATGTCGTGTCTTAAAGTAAAAGGGTATGTGCAAACGTAAATATATTCTGGTCAGCTAAATGTAATCCTCACCACTGCACGAGAGGCTAAAACATCAATTTTCTTTTGGACACAGCCCTCTTTTACAACAAGAATATTGGCCAGGCGAATAGAAGAAGGATATTTACCAACAACTCTATTTCTGTCATTATCAGGGTCAGAAGATTCCTTTTGAACGTGGAGGTTTCTTTCACAAGACAATTGAAAAGGGATGATCATGTTAGTAGAGGGAAGTCCGGCATCAGGATTTTTAGACATGTTCTTCTTTGATGGGTTGTCGCCGATGCAAGTGCATGTGTATTAGTAGGAAGAAATAGCAAAAGACATAGTGATGAAAAATACGAATTTATAAATTTTACTGAGAAAATGGGAGTTTCAGAAAAGCTTTAGGAATACTCGAAGAAGAAAGTTAAAAGTGAAATATGAAAGTGATAAAAAGGGAAGAAGTTTATATACGACACAATGAAAAGCCATCAATACCTAGGTTACTGGCGAAATACTTGTCGAATAACAGGACAACACATGTTCGGCTCATTAAATGCAAGATGATGTGCGTCCTTTCAAGTGTCAAAAATCATTCATCAAAATTCTCGTCAAGAAAAGAGAAGGTCTTATCTACTATCCGCTCAGATCAAATTGAGTCACCGGAAAGTAGGGAGACTATCTATATAGGGTAAAATTAACATATGACATGTGGATGTTCGTCAAGTGGACACGTGACAATAGAAACATATAGGAGATGAGTCAGCAAATAGCTGACACCGGTACACGAATGTGATCGGTATTGTATGAGCCCCAAGGATATCAAAATCAGAGAAGAAAATTTGAAAGCAAGGTACTGGTTGAAGAAAGTAGAATTAAAAGAGCAATCGTATAGATAATCATAGCATTTACTATCAACCATTTGCTGCTATCAAGAGAGGTTTTATTCATCCGAGGAATATGATTTGGGGATCTTGTCTTCCCTAATTTTTATATAAATAGAGAAATTTGTTCTTATTGGAGAACACGAAATACTTGTATGCAAAAAGGCTGATACTACTCACTTATTCAGCAAAACTTTATTATGGTAATATTTATTTTTTGACATTGTTCTTGTTTTTGGAGAAGATAAATTCAAGGTTGAGGCTTGTCTTTTCTTCAATTTGTCTTATTTTATTTACTTTTGCTCCTCATTACTTTATTTCTAGGATCAATTTAATTCACATGTTTATAAATCACGTTACAAATTCAACTTTACCTTTTTTCAGGTAAACAAAGTCCTAACCTGGGCGCTCATTTGGGCCATAAGCCCCGAACTTTTTCAAATTTGAACCAAAATTTCTTAATAAATTTTTTTAAAACTTAGATATCCAAAGTTAACTCATAGTATATTCTCAAACAAAAATACTCAAAAGGCAAAGAATTTTTCTAATTGTTTATCCTAATTTAATTATCTTTTCTCGTTGTTGTTTACAGAGTAACAAATATATTTTAGATCTTTACCTGAAAATTGCAAACTACATAGTAAAGAGGTTTATCCTTAAATTACTACTTTGCTTCCACACTTGCATTTTCCTTATTTAAGTTTCATTTTCTTCAAAAACAACCTTTTGCGTTCTTTAATCTATTCTTTTCAAGTTAGTCTTTGATTTTAGAATTTCTTTTGGTGTTAATCTAGTTTAGATATTGTTTTGAAGATTCTGTTCTAGCTAATTATATTATAATGAGTAGTTGTGATTTGTTATCTATATTTACCTTGAAAATGGTAAGAACAATTAAATTTGATTTGTGGTTTCAAAAATATGTGATCTATTTTTATGCTAGTTGTCAGGTAATATATGCTAAGTGAAAGAGTAGAAGATAAGATAAGAGCTTGTAGATAGTGTAATAACCAAACCGAATGGTTGGAAATCGGGGCCTCGAGCTGGCGTATACGGGGCCTCGAGGTCGAGGCGGATGCCTGGCTAAGAGCAGTCGATGGAGGATTAACAGTTTTGAGAGCTGCGATAGAGGCTCTTTATAATCAATAATGATCAATAAATGATGAACAATAAATAAAACACAATGAATATGAGCAATAAATATAAATAACGAAGCCAAGAGAATATGTTTAAGTTAGAGAGCAGAGAATGTTCTTTTATTGGATGTAATGTGCAGTATATTGTAACGTGTCTTTACAAAATAAAAAAGGTCCCCTTTATAGATGAGGGAGAATCTTAAAATAGTACAAATACATTTATTACAAAGATATGGAGCTGGTACAACTATTTAATACTATGGTACGGGCTTGAACTAGCCTAACAGACCTGGTCAGCTTTATTCATACGCCTTGGGAACTTCCCTCTAGTGCATCATAGCCGCTGGTTTGCACTGCCTCAAGGTTGATCGTTGAGAACCCTCGGGGTCGAAACCCAAGCTGAACTTCAAGCCTTCTGAGGGCGGTCTTTACGAGGTGCCTTAATGATCTTAAAATTGGACCACTGATTTTTACTGTATACAGATAGTCCCCGCGTTTCTTAGATTAAAATGATAAGAAGCAGTTTTGACACCGTTCTCCTCGAGCCTCTTGTGATGATGTCATGCTTATGACATCGGCTTTTGTGATAACTGAGACGTCCCATCAATACATCTATCCTAGAGACATTTAATGTAGCGCCGATTTACTTTCTCAAGGCGATAATATTGTCGCCGATCCATCTACCAATAAGAATTGATTGCACCTGTCGAGACGTTTTCCAAGGGCATTGATTGCATCGTTGGTTATGTTGTCATATTTTTTATAAATGGAAGCTTTCTTGAACCAAAACTTCATTCAATAATTCTTCAACAGCCTTTTACTCCTTTCCTCTCTTCGTCCTCTATTGAGTGGGATTGCAATGGTTTTTTGTTGTTGTTGTTGGCCCGAAATAATGAGAGAGAAATCTCAAATTATCTTCGCATTAAAGGACATGCTGACTATGAACTTCTGCTCATCTTTCTTAACTACATGGTGCGGCACTTCACTCATTTTGCTTTCCATAAAGTGAGGTGGTTCCATCTACTAACTATTGCGTCCCGCACCGGTGTAACGTCTCAAGAAGTGGCTTCACAATAGTAGTGCTAACGAGACCTATACTCGCCAAATTTTTCACCCAGCCACTTCTTCATCTTTTTTTATTTCTTCATCATTTTCTGTTTCTTCGTCCTTTTTCGCCTCAGAAGGGGTTCTTGAAGATTCCGTTTGGAAGGTCGATATGGGTCCCTGGGGGAATGGTTCTCGCATAAAAACGGCTCCCGAAGATGCATCCTCGAGAATAGATTAGACTTTTAGCCATTATTTTTTGTTTCTTTGTAAGGACTATTTGTGAGCTTTTGTATGTGTAAGGACCCTTCGTTGGCTTTTGTAATAATCATTTACTAATGAAAAGTGTTTCTTCAATTTGTCTATAATTCATGCCGGATTTCTTTTTACATGTGTTTGCGAAGAATCAGGGCATGTGATTTTGCCGATCAGTCTAAATATCGTACCTGAGCGTAGGAATTTTCTTGTTTGTTGTCTGGTAAATATGATTTTTCCTGGAATCCTTTACTATTCCTCGGACCAAAACTGGGTTTACTTGACACAAACTTGGGTCGTCGGAATCGGCGACTTTGAATTGAGTGAGAGTGAGGCCTTGATTTTTAGAACAAAACTTAGGCCTTTTAGACCTCGTCGATAATCCTCGAGGGATAATTTGCTTGAGCCTATAAGAATAAAAATAGCCCTTAGACTTTTGCAGACAGTCCCCGAGTGAGAGTTCGCTCAAGCTCGGACGATCTGAAAACTTGTTTTGAACTTAGAGTGAATATAGCCTTAAGGCATTATAGATAGACTCCAGATGGGGGCACCCCTGAACTCGAATATCCCCTGGATTAAAGTAACTGAGAGGACTTTTAGCTTGATTAGAGGGCGAAAAATAGCCCTATGGCTTTATTAGTAGTATTTGAGTGAAAGTTGGCTCGAGCTTAGGTAGCTCGGGGGCCAGAGAATTGGGTGAATGACCCGCATTTATAATAGTAGGAATCCTCGAAATAAGGTACCACCTCGAGGTCAAGCTTATATGAGTAACTCCTTAGAGCTTATCTTTCATTTTGACAGAGATCCTCGAGATCGGGTACCATCTCGAGGCTCGTAATGATATTAATGGCTCCTCAGAGCCTATTTTCTTTTTGACAGAGATCCTCGAGATTGGGCACCGTCTTGAGACTTGTAATGATGTTAATGGATCTTTAGATCCTTCAGCCATGGAAGCAGAAATTCTCGAGATTGGGTACCATCTCGAGGCTAGGTTGACGCGGGTCTTTGATCCCCAAAATATCGTACGACGACGTTAAACGTATGACATGGTTATGAATCGATCGAGGCGATCCCATCGCTGTGTCTTCCTAAAGTGATAATGACTTGGTCAGTATTTTTACCTAGCCTTTAAGGCAGGCGGACAATTGCCTCTCGCTCTATATATAGGTTTTCCTTCCCTCCTTTGAGGATTCCGCTATTCTAAGTAGCTATCCTCCTTCATAGAGTTCTTCTTTCCCGTGTTAGGTCCTTTACCATTTTAAGTTTGAAGCCTTCACTCAAATTCCTGCTCTAATTTTTTGATTTACCATAATTATAGCTGCTACGCCAGGATCCGTTCGGCAAGGAGAAGGAAGTTTCGCCTATAATTCCCGCCTGGTTGGTGGTGCGCCGCTAGTGTCAGGCGAACCAACCTCGGGACATTTTGTTTCGAGGGGGGACTTTTTGTCAGAAAAACCTCCCAATGTTCAGGGTCATTGGGAGCATGCCTTGAAGTTTATTTCTTTAATAGGCGAGGGTAACCTTAAGTCAGTGAGAAAAGATTGCAGATGGGGGGAAAAGGTAGTACTGCAGGTACTTTCCCCAGAAGAGAGAATCATGGATTATGCCGAGGGGTTTTTGAACATATACATGTACCCCTTTATGCTGGGTCCCCTTGATAGGATCGTGCTCGACTTCTGTCAAAAGTATCGGGCTACCTTGGCACAAGTTCATCCGTCATTTTGGAGGATAGTGTTGATGATGAGATTCCTTGCAGAGGAAGAAGGTCTTGAGTTTGCCTTAGTCATCTCATCAGGTTGTACCGGCCTTTTCACCACCGAGGCTTGCTAACCCTACCGAGCAGATCCACCAAGACCTTTGTTGTCGATGATGAAGAAGATGGGGATCGAGGATTGATGAGCCAATTCGTCCGAGTACGGACTATCAATATTATCCCCGCAAAGTTTTTGCCATTTCCCGAGGAATGGAATTTTACGCGTATGTGGTACACTTGTGCCTTCGTTGTTTTGATTATGGTGGAGGCGGGCTCCGTAAATGTGCCTTTCTTTCCCTTTCTGCAGCATTTCCATGGATGTCATACGAGGTCCCCGACCTGACGGATTGGGCTTGGAAGTTGGTGACCCACTCGACTTATGATGATCGCAAGTGGCGAGACATGTCTAAGGGTAGATGGGAGGCAAAACACCATGGTACGTGTTATGTGATTTGCTCCCTTTTTGAAAGACACTTTCTTTTTATGCGTATTAACTCCGTCATTATAGGTATTGAGGAGTTCTTTGAGGTGAGATCGTACCCTCTCGGAGAGGGAGAAAGATCTTCAGCTTTGGGGCCGAGCATTAATAATAATAATAATAAGCGAAAAGGGCCCTCGTAGGGTGACGGTGCTTATAGCAAGACGATTTCAGCCCGGAGGCTCAGAGAGGATGCATCAGCTGAGCCTGCAGCGCCCGAGATCTCCGACTTTGGAAAAATGGTCCCTCCTCCGATGCCATCTTCTTTTCTCGTCGAAGGTACCTCGAGAAATGAGGGTTCTCTTGTGCCGACTTCTTATCCCATCGAAGGTACTTCGAGGGATGTTCGAAGCCATGGGCCTCATATATCGAGCGATTGTATCCCAACCGGTAGAAATTTTACTGGGTTGATTGAGCTAGACTAGTAGATATATGCTCGACTTTTGAGAAAGCTCAGCGGCTCTCTTCTGTGGAGAGTTTTGTCTGATTGCATTGGTTTTTTAGTTTTTGCAATTTTTTTCTCTCTTATCGAGTTTCTCTTTCATAGCCTTTTAACAAGCTCAAGTTTGAGCTGCTTTCTCGTGAGGCCAGACTGCGAAAAGTCGTGGATGGGGAAAAATCCCTCAGTCTTCTTTGTGATGAGAGAGAAAACGAGTTGGCACACTTACGGTATGAGGCGAGTCGGAGTCTGAACTACGAAAGCTACCTTGAGGAACATGTAATTTTTGTTCTAAGGGAGTGCATGTTTCTTTTTCTATCTTCCGAGGCTAATATTTTGTTTTATTTAGTTGCAGAAAAATATGGAGGACCCAGAACTCCTCTGGAGCAAAGTTGGTCAAGCCAAGTGTGAGTGTGATGAGCTAAAGGCTCGAGTGGGCGCCCAGGTTATGGCTAAGAAGGATGCTTTGGCCAAGGCTTCCGCCCTCGAAGTACAGCTCGACAACGTTCATGAAACAGCTCGGTCCGAACAGACATGATTACAAGGCTCGAGTCTGTGCTTCTGAAAATAAAGGCTGAAGTTGTGGATGCTCGGGCTGAAGTCCAAGCGATCTGAACTAAGGCTGATAAGAAAGTGGCTGCCTACTTGAAGGATGCTGCCGACGCTCGAACTGAGCTGAGAGGGGCTCTTGACCATGAGAGCATAAGAAAGGAGTATGCTCAATGCAAATCTCAAAGAGAAACCCTCGAGAAGGTCCACGCTAGAGGCTTTGATTTCTCAGAGGCGATAAAGAAGGCAAAGGCGGACGAATATGATGCTAAGTTTCTTTTGTCCGATGTCGAAGATAGCGAGAAAGAGGCCGACGGGCTATAGTTCCTGAGGGGGACATAGGCTTAGGCTTTTTTTCTTCTGAATCTTGTGTATGGTATTCCTGGAAGACTTTGTAAGTGAAGCCTTATGTTATTATAGAAGGAAAACTTTTGGTTCCATTCTTCTTCGCATGTGCACGTCTTGAATTTCGATGCTTTATCAATGTTTGGTAGGCTAAATTGGGCCCTGGGGTTAAAAAAAACCCTTAGGCTTTCAATATGGCCCCGAGACTCGTTGGGCTGGCCCGTAGGCTCTTACGCGTTTGCCTTTAGGCATTCTTGACTGTGTTTGGTTTCGATATTCAAGTTGGGTTTCGATTTGATCTTCAAGTTTTTGAATTTTAAGCTAGCCCTTAGGCTCTTACGCATAGGGTCGGTACGACCTTTTAGTATAAGCCGACATTTAAGCTCTTACTCTTTTGCTCCCAGGCATATCCAGTTAACTTTTTCGAGCTCAGTCTCCGAGTCGGGTTTCAACTCGAGCTCATTTACCCTTAAGTTTTTGAATTTAACGCTGGCCCTTAGGCTCTTACGCGTTAGGTCAGTACGCCCTCTCGATGGGCTAGTGGCAGTAGCAGTGGCTCTTAAGCTGGCCCTTAGGCTCTCACGCATAGGGTCGGTACAACCTTTTAGTATAAGCCGACATTTAAGTTCTTATGCTTTTTCTATTAGCATATTCAGTTAACTTTTTTGGGCTCAGCCTCCGAGTCGGGTTTCGACTCGAGCTTATTGACCCTTAAGTTTTTGAATTTAAAGCTGACCCTTAAGCTCTTATGCGTTAGGTTGGTACGAATTCTCATATGGGCTGGAGGCAATGGCTCTTACGCATTAGGTCAGTACAACCTTTTATATGGGCTAGCAGCAGTGGATCTTATGCATTGGGTTGGTACGACCTCTAATATAGGCTATATATTTCCCTCGTTAAGGACCTTTTGAAATTTTGTTTGCCTGACTCTTTGACGGTTCGTTAAAAACCTCGATTGTGAGTCGTTATATGGCGATGAATTAGCACCTCAGGAGGTTTTGCTTAGTGGTTGAGTATCTTGAAGCCTATAGTTTGGAGCTGACATGGTCGAAGCTCTATTCCTATGTCGAGGGTAGCCTGTTTAACTGGTCCTTTTCGAAGTACTTTCAAAGTAATTGAAGGCTTGTGATTTTATATTAATGGTCGGGCATCTCCAAGTCGTGTTAGTTTTGTTAGAGCCTTATGACCATAGTCATTTATGTTTGGCTGTAGCCTTTTTGTTCCCGAATGAAGTAGTTTTGACATCTATATCGAGGGTATGCCTTTTTAGGGGTTTACAAGTTTGGATATATAGCCTTAACTTTAAGGTTGGGGTAATGCCTTTTGTAAGTTCTTATAATTTTTTACATGCCTTACTTGAGTTCTTACATATTTGCTTACTTGGTACAAGTATAGTTCATGCCTTGCTTGAGGTCTTACGAGGTCGAGGTTGCCCATATGGGGTCTTATGGCCTCGGGTTTTGATAATTCGATAGGATGGAAATTGGCGACAGTCCCCGAGACTTTGAAAGTTTCTTGGCTCTCGAGTAGTTTTTGCATACTTGACGTTGCCTCATTGAGGGCTTATGAGTTCGAAACTTCCGACCTGGAGGTCATACGTCTTTGATTTTTTTATGCCAGTCCCCGAGTGTTCGGGACGTCTTTTGGCTTTAGAGTTGTTTTTTGTAAACTTGATGTTGCCTCATTGAGGGCTTTACGAGTTCGAAGCTTCCGATCCGGAGGTCAGATGGCTTTATGTTTTTTACGCCAGGCCCCGAGCGTTCGGGGCATTTTCGGCTCTAGAGACATTTTTGTAAGAAATAGCGAACTTCTTTGAAACGTGAAATGCTTTGATGGTGGAGAAAGTATTCTTTTGATTACTTGGTACAAGTATACACATTTTTGCTGCCAAGGGCTTGGTTATTCCATACGGACACGATTCGTTCGACCGTTTGGCCCTGTACATCATTTTCCTATCGAGACCCCATTTAGCACATCTTGGCTTCTCCGGGGAGGTGACCTTCCGTGGGGATGCCCCCCATTATTCGAGGATGACTGAAGGGAAGCCTTGAATACTTGTTGAGTCTTCCTTAGGTAGCATATAGATATTGCCTCGTTAAAAAGCTTTCCGGTAAAACCCTTCTTGGAATAAAAACCCAGTCGAAGGAAAAGAGTGCAACGTATGCTTTTGGAACCTAAGTCTTTCAAGTTGGAAAGCTCTTCGGCTGCTTCGATCGGACACCTGCACATAGGTTAGTGTGAAATATAACTAAAAAGGGAGATTATTATACCTTAGTGCTGATGGCGCCTTGAGCCTTGATGTGCTTCGAACATTCTCTTTAAGGACACGGCACGGTCCTTTGCTTGTTTAGTCGGATGTAGCCGAGAATATAGCTTACTATTGCTATTTTATTGTTTGCTTATCTTTTGGCTCCTTAGATGGTGGAGGTATTGGCACTAGTGCCACATCGTGCACCGCAAACATCTCTTTTGCTGCATGTTATTCCCCATAGATGGTTTTCTCCCATCCTTTGTCAGAAACTTCATCATTTGCTGGAGGGTGGATGGTACTGCTCTCATGCAGTGTATCCACAGTCTTCCGAGCAAGGCGTTGTATATCATGTCTCCTTCGATGACATGAAACTTGACATTTTGGATTGTGCTGGCCACGTTAATCGGGAGGGTGATTTCTCTTTTCGTTATTTCGCTCTCCATGCTGAATCCGTTGAGGACTCGAGAGGCGAGCATGATCTGGTCGAGCAGTCTGAGCTTCTCCACCACCCTCGACCTGATGATGTTCGCCGAGCTACTTGGATCCAAAAGCACACGCTTAATTTGAAATGTATTTACAAGAAAAGAAATTACCAATGCATCGTTATGGGACTGAGATAGAGCCTCGATGTCTTCGTCACTGAATGTGAGGGTGTCCTCGGGTATGTAACCTCCAGTTCTCTTTTCCCTGGTGATGGATATTTTTGTTCTCCTGACCATGGGTTCATGTGAAGCGTCGATACCTCCAAAGATCATGTGGCTAATATGTTGTGACTCGTCCATTTCACTCTTCTTGGTTGCCTCTTTTTCCCGGAACTGATTTTTAGCTCAGTCGCTGAGGAATTCTCGGAGGTGACCTTTGCTGAGTAGTCGGGCTACTTCTTCCCGGAGTTGTCGGCAATCTTCGGCCTTGTGATCGTGTGTGCTGTGAAATTCACACACTAAGTTATGGTTCCTTTGCGAAGGATCTGATTGTACATGCCTTGGCCACCTGGTGTCTCTGATTTTACTGATGGCGAATACGATGTCTGAAATATCAACGTTGAAGTTGTATTCCGACAAATGGGGTGCCTCCATCGGCCCTGTGTTCCTATCGAATCCAGCTTTGCTAACAAGTCCCCGAGGATTCTAGCCTCGATCCATCCTTTGGTCATTGCGGGGTATGTTGTGCCTCCGGGCGGTTTTTCTTATCTTCAGTGTATTGTTGGTATCTTTCTTTGTTTGGCTTGTGCTCCCTTGCCGGAAGCCTGCTAGGATATACTGAGCCCGAGGGGAATCCTAGTTGGTCATCTTCGACCCAGATCTTGGATTAGTATCGGTTGTGGACGTCCGACCAAGTCACAATGGAATATTCGACTTAGTTCTGCTTCAGCTCTTTCGAAGCTACCGAGCTTCGCTCGTTCAAACCTTGAGTGAAGGCCTGCACTGCCCAGTCGTCGGGGACTGGCGGTAGTTTTATTCGTTCCATTTGAAAGCGAGATACGAACTCTCGCACTATCTCATTCTCCCTTTGCTTGATTTTGAAGACGTCAGATTTCCTTGTAGCTACCTTGATGGCACCAGCATGTGCCTTTATAAAAGAATCTTCCAGCATGGCAAATGGATATATCGAGTTTGGGGTCGCTTCCTGTGGGAACGGCTTTTATACGAACTTCTTCGAATCTATATCTTTCAGGATCAAGGGTGTGCTCGGAATTTGATCGACCCTAGAATTGTAAGCCTCTACCTTCTTATCGTTGGCTTCTATCTTCTTCTCGCCCAACATGATCCTCTTTGTGAGGTCCTCGAGCATCTTTATGATGGCGGGGTTGGCAGCACACCCGTTGTTGCTTGATCTTTCTGGTACTTGCTCGGATCGGGGAGTCATTTCTGGTGCTACCATGCTGGAAGTTTTCTGGTGGCTTTGTAGCTGAGCAATCGCCAACTGTTGTGCTTGTAACATCTCGAAGATGACGTGAAGGCTAACCCCTTGTTCTTCCTGAGCCAGGGTTTTTTAAGCTTCTTGTTGATCTCCTTGGTGTATGCTCCTGTTGGTGTGGGAGGTTATTTCGACGTGTTGAGCGTTGCGCGAGACTACATCCACGGGGATTGGTTCTGGTGCATCCTCAGGGTTTCGTGGTGGTACAGCAACACCTGGAACAGCTACACCATTTTCTCTATGGTCCTCAAAATTGTTGTTTTCATGTGCGTTTACTGAGTTAGACATTTTGACCTGAAATCAAAGATCTTGGACAAGAAAAAGTGTGAAAGATAACTTGCGTTACGTAGTAAACTAGCAAGAAAACAATCACTATTAGTTTTAGCCCCACGGTGGGGGCCAAACTGTTTACCTTGAAAATGGTAAGAACAATTAGATTTGATTTTGTGGTTCTAAGAGTATGTGATCTATTTTTATGCTAGTTGTTAGGCAATAGATGCTAGGTGAAAGACTAGAAGATAATATAAGAGCTTGTAGATAGTGTAATAACCAAAGCGAATGGTTGGAAATCGGGGCCTCGAGCTGGCGTATACGGGGCCTCGAGGTCGAGTCGGATGCCCGACTAAGGGCAGTCGATGGAGGATTAACAATTTTGAAAGATGCTGTGGCGACTCTTTATGATGAATAATGAGCAATAAATGATGAACAATAAATAGAACACAATGAATATAAGCAATAAATGTAAATAATGAAGCCAAGAGAATATGTTTAAGTTAGAGAGCAGAGAATGTTCTTGTATTGGACGTAATGTGCAGTATGTTGTAACTAGTCTTTACAAAATGACAAAGGTCCACCTTTATAGATGATGAGAAATCTTAACATAGTACAAATGCATTGATTACAAAGATATGGAGCTGGTACAACCATTTAATGTCATGGTACGGGCTTGAACTAGCCTAATAGACCTGGCCAGCTTTATTTATGTGCCTTAGGAACTTCCCGCTAGTGCATCGTAGCCGCTGGTTTGCACTGCCTCGAGGTCGATCGTTGAGAACCCTTGGGGTCGAAACCCGAGCTGAACTTCGAGCCTTCTGGGGGCGGTCTTTACGAGGTGCCTTAATGATCATAAAATCGGACCACTGATTTTTACCGTATACAATCTAGTTTTAGATTTTAAGCAATAATTTTATAGTATTGTCATTTTTATTCGTTGAATTTTTAGGAACTAGAATAATATCTTTACAACTCTAAATATGTTCCATCATAGCCAAGTTATACATCTTTACATCTTTCACTTTTTCAAGGAAAAAAATTATTATATTATATATATTAAATATTAAATAGCCAAGGGGCTTAGACCCCGCCCGTGCCTTAGGGCTTATGTCATGTTCGTGTTAGATAATACAGCTCGCCTTACGCCTCGCTTTTTAAAACACTTTAGTCTAGGGAAAATGAAACTTCTTTTGGGTACTTTTAATTTGAAACATTTAATATAGAGAGCAACAATGGCAGTAGTAAAGACAGCGTTAATTAGGGAAGAAGAATACCTCGTGCCTATGCTCCATCCCTTGCAGACAAACTCAGCTGGTCCACCGCTCAGCCTTTGACCTCATTATCCCTGTGACCCCTCTCTCTCAAACCCCCACAAAACTCCCATTTTCCCACTAACTTATTTCCTCTACAGTTTTCACACTCCAATACATTTCCTACATCGTAACTCTCACTTATCCTCTAGCATCCATCCATGGCACTAACAACATCTTGCATTCATAAAGCTCCTATTAGTCTACTGATTTTACTTTTTTATCTGGCTCTCTGCTCAAATAATGTACATGCCCAGCAAGACCGCCACATGAGCAGTTTTCAGCTCATGAATGAATGGCCGTTGACAAAGGGCAAGAAATCTCATCATGAAGATAGTTTAAGCAGCAGCCAAATTGGTGTATCGCTTTACTGGCATAGTCATTACTACATTTCATATGGGGCTTTAACAGCAAATCGCATTCCATGTCCCCCGCGTTCGGGTAGATCTTACTACACCAACAACTGTTACAAAACTAGTGGCCCTGTCCAGCCTTACTCCAGAGGCTGTTCTGCTATTACTCGCTGCCGAAGATAGACGAGAGTACAAGTTCAATAGTTTTGCTTTGTTTGTTTGTTTGTATTTTTAACTCATTGCATAATCTGTTTTGAGATGGGATTACTTGTTATGATCGATTCTAATGAAACTTTAACTCAAGAAACAACTAGCTATAGATCTGGTTGGCATTTTCTGTTTTGACTAATTGCACAACGTTTCAGCTTAAGTTCTGAATCGAGATTACTTAATGGCTCCTTCTACTCACAAACTGTGTAAAAAAAACTTCAAAAGTTGGGATTTGTAGATTTTTTTGTTTTTGGAAAGAGAAGCGTCTACTAGAGTTGTATTTTTCTCGGAACATTACCTTTTAAGTATATAATCATACAGCACCAAGTTAATTGTTTGCAAAAAGTTCAGAAGATTTCCGTCTTACTTTATTATATTTTATTTATAATCTATCTTGCATTCGACGTTTCAAACATTGGGCTGTTTTAAAGCAGATGGAAAGTAAATCAATAGAAACTTAGAGAATAAAATGCAATATCTCTATCTAATTAGAGAATAAAATTCTTCTCCTTGTACCTTCATAGCGTTCAGTCATATTTTATGTTTGGTGTTTATTTGTTTTGCTATGGGAGATGGTAAAAACTTATCGATCCACCTTTACCTATTTTTAGGTCTATGAGATTTGTAAATTCTAACAACAATTTAAATCGTACCATTAAAAATAATCAATAATATATTCTTAAGTATCAAATTTTCAGCCAAAAAGAGAACAAAAAGAAAAATGATGAAGGCCACAAGAAACCACTAACATTACGGTATTAATTTAATAATGCTGCAATTCTTCAAAAAAATAAACAATTCAATCAACTGTGTGAGACATAATATTACACAGGATAAATTAACATATAAAATAATCCCTCTTTTCAATTCCTATAGCTGCTATAAAAAAACTGGCTGAACAATTCAAGCAAAGCATATCAATTTCAGCCTGTACTCTTCATTAGACGTTGTCCGGAGACTCGCACTAACTACCCATCAGTCTTCTTCATTGACAATAAAACTGGAAAGCTCAGAACTTTACCAACTGCTTAATCAAGTGTATGTACAATTCTTTAATTTGATGACAGCATTAAGCTTCTTGGGATCAAAATTAATTGAACAATCAATGGTTTTGTAAAACTTAGGCTTCACCAATTTACCCAAAACATAAGCTCTTGATTTTAGCATGAAGCTCAATTTAAGTGTCACAGGCAGGCTTGTCGTCCCAGTTGGGGTGCTCAAACTTGCTCCACTTCCATACAAAGGAATCTTATTCCCTATGAGTGATACAGATACATCTCTTTGACTCTTTCTTGATTGGTAGAATTTCTTCACCTATTTCACAAAATCAGACATCATTCTACTTTGCTGGAAATAATTTTGGACATGGGGGATGCATTTAGTCAATCTCTTTCGTCACAACTAATAATATATTGGCCAAATACATATACAACTCATCAAACTTTGCATCATTTTTTATTTTGGCACTATCTCTACCTTGTTCCATTTTGGTCCTCCAACTCTATTTTTGATGTTCCACTTTAACACAAAAGCTGAAACTCGTGCAAAACATATAGCGCGTTTGTATACACAAATCTAAGGCGTAATAAATATCCAATTAAATGTTGCCACCTAATTTTTTCACCCATGTCAAACGGGTCAATACTAGAATACTTGAACGCGACCGTATTTTTTGTGGGTTTATTTCATCTAAACGGGCCAGGTATGAAATCGACACATGAAAGTTTTGGAACTTAGAGAATGAATATGGGGCAACAGTGGATGAAAAAATAAAAATACGATTGGGTTCAAGCATTTTAGTATTGACCCATTTGACATGGATGAAAAAACCAGGTGGCACCTAAGTTGCGCGGACTCTTCGATTTTGTTGTCGTCCCCGTCCCGATATGATACCGGGACGGGAGCAGGAGCGGAAAACGTCCCGGATACGGTCAACTGACTTCTGACACTTTGACCGGAGTCCATCGACAAATTTGGGAGAAAAATTGAGATTTTGATTTCTCAAAATAAAAAATAAAACAGATTTAGGAGAATGAAAGAATAATGTTCATCTTAGAGAATGAAAGATTGAATTCTATAATATTCATGTAAGTTTTTCACATAATATCTCTCAAAGTTTACAATATTTTTATAGCTCTATTTTTTATTAGCCGAATCCCCGCACCCGTATCCATATCTGGATCCGCACCCCTGAATCTTAAAATTTAGATTTTGCCGAATCCGATACTCGGATCCGTCCCCGTATCGGATACCCGCACCCGAGTCCGAGCAACTTAGGGTGGCATCATTGTATACGGTCATAATTGCATGCCACCGATTATAGGCTCGAGGGACCGAGTTCAGGCAAGGTCGAGTTCGAGATCGAGGGACCAGACCCGAGTTCGAAGATAGAGCACGACACGTACAGAGGCCGAGTATGCTCGACCCGGAAATAGTACCGTTATGAATTTATAACGGAATAAGCTAGAATCCTACCACATTCCTATGATCATGGCGCAAATTCCGGAATAAGGTTGTACGATTCCGTACCAGGCGGTTAGACAGTTGTACCAAGAATATTCCTTGTTGTAAATAGAAATATTCCTTGTTTAGGGTTCCCCTATTATATAAAGGGGACCCCAATCATTTGTAACAACACATAATCACTAAGAAAAGAATCACTCTATTTTTTGCCTATTGTTCATTAGCATTGTCCTTTAGCTCTACTGCTCTTGCTTTACTTTTCTTACTTATTGCTCTTAGCCCGTCTCGAGGTCACTACTGTCAAGTAACATTTGTTTGATTCACTTGTCTCTTGTACTTCTACTTCATATTTCTTGATTATTAATTGATATTGAACTAAATCACATATCTTTAAAACTACAAATCAATTTTAATTGTTACTCGTATTTTCGAGGTAAACAAATATTTAATAGGATATTTATTATACCTTAGATTTGTGTATACACACGCGCTATATTTTTTGCCCTAATTTCAGCTTTTGTGTTAAAGTGGAACATAAGAAATAGAATTGGAGTGCCAAAATGGGATAAGGTAGAGATAAAATACCAAAATGAAAAAAATGGGTTGCATATGTATTTGGCCTAATATATTTATAAAACAGCGAATGCAGTGATACGCTAGATGAAAGACTTACTGTTCCAGATCCAAGAGTGAGTTCTGAATAAGAGAGATCAATGGGTGATGATGTAACATGTACACCAAAGAATGTTCCAGTGTTACGGTAAAGGAATTTCACAGTACCATTCATGGAGATCATGTCAGTGGCTACTCCTGTACCGTCAGAACCAGCTTGTATACCGAATCTGTCAAATTTGATGCTCTGAAAACACATCAAACCGATCAATCTCTATCTATTTAACAAAATCCAAATGATAGAAGAAAATAATCATATCGCATCAAAAGCTCTGATGGTATGTAAAAACAATCCCTCATATACCCATTTAAAACTCATTTAAAAGAATCAAACTTGATAATTTAACTGGGAATTATTGTCCCAAGCAACAAAATCATGAACAAATAAATTTGATGCTCTGGAATCTCAAATACCCATTCCAAAAACATTTTCTATTTAAGTGGGAATTAAATAACAAAATCCAAATACTCCCTCCGTTTCAATTTATGTGAACCTATTTGACTGGCCACGGAGTTTAAAAAAAAATGAAGACTTTTGGAATTTGTGGTCCTAAACAAGCTAAAATGGGGTTCAGAGTATTTGTGTGGTTATAAAAGCTTCTCATTAGGGTAGAATTCGAAGTTTAAGCTAAATTGTTTTCAAATTTAGAAAGGAGTCATTCTTTTTTTAACGTACCAAAAAAGAAATAGGTTCACAAAGGCTGGAACAGAGGGAGTATTACACAACACATTACACCAGTAACCACTAAATTTGATGCTCTAGAAACATAAACATGTGAATGCTCTGGAATCTCAATTTTCATCTTTTTATAGCCTCATTTAACAAAATTAAAAGAGTTAATACCCTCAAACCCCCTGCAACAACAACAACAACAACAACAACAACTACCCAATATAGTCCTACAAAGTGGGGTCTGGGGAGGGTAATATGTAGACAGGCATTACCCCTACCCGAAAGGGCAGAGAGGCTGTCTCCAATCGACCCTCGGCTCAGGAACCCCCCTGCACTATCAAATTTTTGTCAGTTTTCTGCTTAAACTATCTGGTGTCCCCAAAATCTCCATAAGCTACTTAACCCCCACATGTGGATTGCCACATGGCAAATGTTTTTGATAATTTGGAGCGTGTAACACACACAATCTGAAATATAACGAGGGTGCTTTATTATGAACGAGAATATAGTTTAGGGGGTTTTGGGGGACACCGGATAGTTTAAGCATTAAACCGACAACCACGTGATAGTTTAGGGGGAGTTTTAGGGTATTAACTCAAATCAAAATGGTAGAGAACAGATTATGTCAGAAACAAAATAAACCTGATAATACAATCCAACAAACACCCATTTCAAAACTCACCTAAAATGATTAATCTGCATCCGTTAATGTCGAAATTAAAGCCTCAAGCAACAAAATCAAGATGGTATAGAACACATCACACCAAAAAAGAAGAAACATTTGATGATCTGAAAACAAAAACAACAAATACCCCATTTTCAAAACTCACTTAAAAATGATCAATCCGTTCTCCATACATGAGAATTACCACATCAAGAACCAGTCACACAGAAAACAAAATGTAGACACGCTGTATTTTTGTTAAACTGCTATGTAGATCCGTCGACAACTAAGAAATTCAGAGAATAAAATTGAAGAAAAAATGGACTAACCCGCATGGTGATTTTGGGCTTCTGAGGACGACTAGCACCCCAAAGAATGAGTGCAAAGAAGGAGAAGAGAATAAAGAAACCAATAATAAAGATAACGAAATAACATCTACGTGGCAGAGGTTTACCATGGGCCTCATCATCAAGAAGCCCTTCTTCTTCAATGACATCACATTTCTTTTGCCCTTTCCTCATTTGCTGCTTACCGGAATCGTTGGGGTTGATCTTCCGGGAGCCGGAGAATCGGCTGGAAGAGGACTCACGAGAGTGGTGGCCCACCAAGTGGGGTGGAGACCCCATAGGGCTAAGGATAGGGGTGGAGTGGAACGACGTCGTTGTGTTCTGACCATCGTGAGAGTCGCGCGATGGGCTCTGTACGTAGTAGACTGGTCGATGGTTGTGGTCAGGAGAAGATGGAGCTAGGCTTGTCACCTCCGAATCTGTTTTTGTATGCATTTTGTTTTTGGTTTGGTCAAATGAGCAAACTAGTGACACTGGTTAGGAATTGAAGAAAGAAGAAAAGTTAAGGATTTTGCTTTCCCGATTCTTATATAAAACTCTACTATAGGGTAATTCTTTATTGAAAATGTGAATTGATAATCTGAAATGAAATGAATATAAGTAACCTTTTAATTAAAACAATCTAATAGCAGTAATGCTCCAAGTCGAAAGTACTGATTCATCTCCTAATTTAATGGGGCTAGAATTCTGAATCTATAAATTTTAAATTTTGATTTTGTATTTAAATTATGGCTATAACTCTTGGCTCGAAAAATATTTTAAACGGCTAATGCATTTAAATAAATCCGTTAGTGACAACAATTACTTTGCTGTGGAAAATTAGGTCTAATTTTCTATTATATAATTGATATTGTTAGTTTGAACAATATGATCATGGAAGCTTTAATCTAAATTGGTGACACTAATTAAAACATTTTTTTGTCTCTCGCCATGTAATTAGATTGCTGCGATAGAATATTCTAGCCACCGCACCGACGGAGGAGATTCAGTGTAGGATTACAGATTGGCCTCACGAACATTATTGGTCTCCAGAAGTGGCAACTGAAAGTGTCCACACAGCTGTAGTACAGTTGGCACCACTACCAAAACCACTTTGGACCTTTTGGAATCTTTAGGGCAGCATCAACATTCAACATCCGCTATTGTTCAAGTAATTTACCCTTTCTTTTAAAGATAAGGATACTATATTAGAAACTAAACCTCCAACATAGACCAAATACATATAGATCCATTTAACTTCGCCCAATTTTTTATTTTGGCACTCTAACTAACTCTTATTCCATTTTGGCCCTCCAACTCCATTTTTTGTGATCTATTTTGACACAAAAAAATTTTTCCCAGGTAAAAATGCAGCGCGTGCATTTCAGCTGCTACCCCCACCCCCCGCGCAAAATTTTTTTTTTTTGTAATTTCAAATTATTATTTTTTTCGTTTTTTCTGCCCGCATCCCGGGGAAAAAATATTTTTTATATATTTTCAATAATAACACTACGGGTTCAACTAAACCCATAACTTTCGACGCGGAGTAAAAATTTCTATGTAAAAAATCATTAAAATTATTAAAAAAATAGATATAAACCCATAACATTTAAAAGTATAATGGGTTCTTTTGTTCCACTTTGACACAAAAAATTTTATCCCAGGTAAAAATGCAGCACGGAAAAATAT
>MU764146.1:0-15157 GCA_026770625.1 Nicotiana glauca | reverse complement strand
CCCCCCCCCATTTTTTTGTCCCTTATAACGGAATCCCAGTTAAGGAGGTGATTTTTTCTTTTTTCTGGAGTGGAGTTTCATATAAAATTCCGTTGTACCTTATCAATATCCTTAAAGGGTTTTGTAGGAAGAATGGAATATTGCATAATATGGTTTGGCATTGTTACATCTCACATTTTCGTACGTTAAAAGTTTCGTCTTCGGTTAACCGACGTAGAATCGGGCATGAGATCATCTTGATGTTAACGTACTTATGCTATTTATATCAAGCGATAAATAAGTGTTATGAAGGATAAAGGGGTACACGGATTAAAGAAAGTGAGTTTTGTTGAAAGTGACTAATTTGCAATAAAATTCGGGTCGAGCGATATTACCCGATAATTATAAACTAGTACCATATAAGGTACCATATAACCATAGTAGTGTTTCACCAAAAATTAGATTTTTAGTCAAAGCTAGAATTTAGAAGAACACGGGTTACTGATAATCGGAAAAGTATATAAAGAAAGAAATTTGTGAATAATATGATCAGAAAGCAAGTAAAACAAAGCATATTTCAATAGTGTTTCGTGTCCTTATAATTGTTTGTTCCTTTCCCTTTTATAGCTATTTTGAGGATATGAGCCTTACCTTTGTCATAATAAGGCTATTATAGGCAATTAATGAATTTAAATGCTACATTACACAATCATATACATTAAATACGTATCCTCTAACGTCTTTAGTATTTAATATTTTTTAAATACTGTATCGGGACTCTTATTCGCTGTCAGATTCATTCCTTTGATTCCTCACGATCTTTGAGCTTTAAATGTCTTGAATAGGTATGAGCGTTGAATAGCTTGTATGGCTGCTCGTGCCACTTCTATTTAACTTGCTCGTATCTGTTGTTGCTCGTACCTCTTAACTAACCTTAATTATTTGACTGTTTGACCAGTCTACGTGTCATGACACGTCATCTCCAATATGTAAATAAAAAATTTCCCAATACAGATAGTCCCCCCACTTTCCATTTATTCGTCAGTTGACTATTTGGGAAGTGAATTTTATTAAAGGAGAATTTTTGTCACCATTAATGTCATGACAAGATCGACGCTTCAAAGGTCACTTATATTTAATGCTCTTCACACGTGTCAACTCCTTATCAATTATGCAGTTTACACCCCTTTTCAAGGTCTTTTTTACATATCCTCTATTCACGAAGTAACAGTTACCATTATTGTGACCCTTTCATTACTGCACTTTTACTTTTGATGGTTGCCCATCAGTATAAATACAATTTTACCTTTTACCTTTTACCACATAAAACTCTTTCGAACACTTGAACTGTGCAAATATCTGTTAACTTCTTCTTCTTCCTCATCATGTCTTCTTCGAACCCTAACCCTAGGAGAGTTCCTATTTTAGATAATTTTTCCAATGCCCCTGTTAGACATAGAAGGGGTGACAGACTTCGTAGCTTAGGATTCTCTCGTGATGGCTGTTCTGCCATGCCTTCTCCTAACCCTAGTTCTTCTTCTAGAACTAGAGGTTCGTTTACCCAAAAATCATCTTCTAAGGGTAAGGAAGCCTCTGAACCATTACAGGAGCCTTTGGTCGAAGAAATAGTCCCTAACGAATTATCTTTTCACCATGATAGACAATCACTTTAAAACCAAGTTTCTGGTCTAGATCGTGCCGACATTTACCCCACTTTGATTACAGAGATTTTAGCTCCCATAGTCCGCAAGATTGCCACTGGAATAACGATTTTCCCATTGTAATCCCCAATCCAAATCAAAGAATTACTTCCTATATGACTGGACTTTTTTTTGTTTACACATACCCTTTTACTCGTGGTTTTAAACCAACTATTGATCCAGTGATTCTCGATTTCTATCGTTTCTTCAAAGTTTGTTTAGCACAGACTGGCCCGCTGGTATGGGGGGATGTTGCTTGTTTAAGACATCTGGCCAATTTGGCGGATGTTAATTTCACCTTCCCTCACCTAATTCATCTCTACACCCTAGACTTTTTCGCAATGGTGTTTTTACCTTAGTGGCTAGGAGTAAGAGGGTTTTGATGAGCCCAAAAGATGATAAGGATCGTGTCTGGTATGCCCGATTTATTGCTGCCCCCACAGTTGGTTTAGTGGGTGAATAAAACGTTCCCTTTCCTGAAAAGTGGAACTTTGCACATAAGTCTTTCACCCTTCTCGTACATTTTTCTTTCGAGTTTATCAATTTCTTTAACTTTGCTCTTTGTTTTTAGAAACCATGGGAGTTGTGGAGAACGTTCCCAATTTTCGTGGTTGGGTAGATAAATTATTGAAGATCACGTCTATAGAGGCTAGGTCTTGGAAATATATTTCCAATCGTTACGATTGGAAAGTAAAAACTCACGGTAAGAGTTTTTATCTTTCTTGTATGTAAAAGTTTTTTCCTTTATTGCTTTAACTTTCATCCTTCTCTTTGTCAGGATTTTCTATTCAAGGTGTTACTGCTGAAGCAGTTGCGGCCTCTCGTTCCTCTTCAGGAACTCAAATTTCTTTAGAAAGGGCTCAGGATATACTCTTGAAAAGAAAAACCATTGAAGAGGATGACTCCGAGGAAGAAGATGAAGGTGGTTCCTTGATGACAAGGCCAAGAGTTAGGAGACGTATCATCTCTGACGAAGCTAAAGTTTCTCATTATCTTTCTCCTACCAATCCTGTTCATCTCGTCTCTGATGATGACGTTGTTACCCCTCGTGACACTCGTGACTTTATTAATGAGATTTTCGTTAGTGGTTTCGAGAGTGGTGAGTTAGGGCCTGTTTTAGATTAACCTCCCCTATCTTCAACTCCCATATCTTCAATTCCTTCTTTTCCTTCTTCTACCGTGCCTTTGATCCCTTCCTTACCTGCTCCATCTGCCTCTATACCTTTCTCTTCTATTTTTACTTCTTCTACCACTCCTCCTTTGGCAGTTTCTCTTTCTACTGCCCATCATACAGAAGTGGGTTCTACGAGTAGAAGCGTTGCTATGAGTAGCGTTGCTATGAGTAGCGTGACTATCGAAGTTCCTACTAACAACAGCCTTTTGAGGAAAGCTGGTCAGTCAGATATTTGGCTTGAGCCTTTAATTGGCCCAATTGAGAAAGAAAAAATGAATAGCCATAGTTATTTGACTTTGATGAACGACTTAGTTCACGCTACCTTGAAGGTATTTTCCTTCTTCCTTTACTTTGCAGGATTTTTTTTTTTTGAATCCTTATTTTCCTCCCTTATCATTTTCAGGCCAATCTCATTGGTACAGAGTTGATCAACAGAGTTTCTCTATTAGAGAAGGTGGCACGTGACTCTGAAAAGGCTGTTCTTGATTCAGAGAGGGTAGCTCGTGACTTTCAGTTGGAAGCAGCTAATTGGAAGGATCAATTTGATAGTGCACAAATTACCATAGAAGATTTTCCAGAAAACAAGAATAACCTGGAATAGCAAGTAAGAGCATTATCCTCAGAGCTTGCGGTTACCAGGGCTTCTTCAAGTCAGGCAGAGAAAGAAAGAGAGAGTCTCGAGTCTTCTTTCTTAGAGAAATTATCTAAGGCAAGTGAAGAGAATAGAGAGTTGAAAGCTCTTTTAAGTCAAAAAGAAGTTTATGTTGAAGACCTGAAGTAGAGTTTGACTCAGACGCAAGAAGATCTGCGAACTTCTGATGGCAAAGTGCACGCCTTAGAAAAATCTCAAGCCTCACTTCAAGCCTCTTACAAATTAGCCTTGGATGGAAATGAAGGACTCAAGAATGAAATTGCTTCTTAGGAAAGAGATTATGAGCTACTTGAAGATAAGGTTGCAGTTGATGTAAGCCGGGCTTTTCTGAACTCTCGTCGTGATGCTTTGGTCGAAGCTAGCCAAGAAAACTTCAATCTGGAGTCATAGTTAGCTAAAGTTATGGAGACCATTGAAAAATCTCAACAACCACTGGACTTCCCTTCACCCGCAATTGTAGTTCCTGAAGCTGAAGCTCTCGAAGTTGAAGCTCCCGTAAGTGAAGCACCCGTGATTGAAACTCTCGCAGTTGAAGTCCCCATGAGCGCTGAAATCGCTTCGGATGACGCACCTTCTTCAAGCTCAACCGTGCCCCTTGTTGTAAGCTAGGCTGAGACCTCATCTGTTGATGCTCCAATTGCTGCGATTGAAGATCAACCCGCTTCTGTTGACGATGTTGTTCCAGTTGAGCCCGCTGATGATCCTTCCTCAGTTCTTTCTTCTTAGTGAAAAGCTTTACATTTTTTTTTAAATTCCCTTTTTGCAGGTGCCTGTTTGGAAAACTTTGTTTAATGTTCTGGGATTCTTTTGAAAGTTTTTTTTTGTAATCAAACCCTTGTTTATCACTTGAGGGTTGATTTTAGAGGTATAAGTCCCCAAGTCTTGTCATGGGGTATTATAAACAGTTTGATGACTAAGTTTATACTTAGTATCTAGTTTTAAATATTAAGAAGTTCTTATTATTATCAAACTTCCGTCTGTTCTATTCTTGCCTTTTATTTTCAAGGACTTAAAGAATAGTCTGTATTTTTGTTCTCTGAAAATGCTTCTGTTAATCTCATGACTAGTTAACATGAGTTTTATAAAAGAGGGCCCTTTTATATTTTGACACTTAATGAAGAAGACGTCTCAACTTCATAATGGTGTTATCATACGATAAAAGAAATAGGAACACACATGTTTCTTTGAAATAACTTTGACAAGTTGTTATTTCTGAACCTTGACAAGTTTTGAATAATACTTTACATGTATTTGAATTACATTTACAACTTTTTCGTAACTGTTTTTCTTGTAACAGATTTTTACAAAAGAAGAACAATAGATACAGGGTTTTTCCTTCTAACCCGTTTTAGTACATAGTCTTTACCCTAACCGTTTTGAGGTATATTGGATCCCCTTAGCTCAAAAATATTAGGAAGGGTTTGAGAGGTGACTCCATTGTTCTTATGGGAAAGAACACTATGATGAATGCCATGACTTCATAATTTTCACTTCGTACTTGGCTCTTCTAGGATTGATTTTTCCTCAATATTCTTTGCCTTTTTATACACGTGACTGTGTATACTATGTAGTCCTCCAAGTGTTTGAGTGTTGAAGTATGAAGCCTCGAGCACTTGATAGTCTCTTTCACTTGGTCCTTTTCCTGAAAAGGAAATACATACGGTACTCGGAGGTGCGATTATAGATGAAGACTGCTTAACCTATTTTTATTTCTATCAGAATAATTGTAACCCTGGGCCAGGAATTTTAGTTTATTTCATTTTTCCTTACAGGTCGTGACTCATCATTTAGTACGGGTTAGCGTTTTGCTATCATCTAAAATCGTTAGTAAAATTTTAACAATTCAAAAAATAAAATTTAACATGGTGATACCTGACCGTGGGTTTTTCCTTAGAAGTAGTATGTCTTCAAATGAACAACATTCCAATATGAAGGAAGCACTTTCCCATCCATTGTTTCCAATTCATATGCTCCTTTTCCTGTAATATCACGAACTCTGTATGGTCTTTCCCAGGTTGGGCATTGTTTACCTGTGTTGGCTGCCTTTGTAGATTGAAAAACCTTTTTAAGTATGAAGTCCCCAATTTTGAAGTATCTCAGGCGTGCTTTCCTGTTATAATATCATTAGAGCACTTGTTTTTGTGCTGCCATTCTTATTAACGCGACTTCTCTCCTGCCTTCCAATAAATCCAAATTGACCTGCAACTCTTCATCATTAGACTCTTGTGTTTCTTGTGAGAATCTTGTTCTTGGTTCTCCTATTTCAACCAGGATTAATGCCTCAGCTCCATAAACCAAAGAGAAGGGTGTTTTCCTGTGCTCGATTTTGTTGCTGTGCGATATGCCCATAAAACTCTGGGTAACACTTCAAGCCAATTGCCCTTTGACTCCTCTAATCGTTTATTTAAATTGTTGATTATGACTTTGTTTGTTGATTCTGCTTGTCCATTACCCACTGGATGATAAGGTGTAGATGTAATTCTTTTAATTTGCCAACTCTCAAAAAACTCTGTGACTTGAGCTCCGATAAATTGAGGGCCATTGTCACATACGATTTCCTTTGGTACACCAAATTGACAAATGATATTTTGCCAAATAAAATCCTTAACCTCCTTTTCTCGCACATGTTTAAATGTTCCTGCCTCCACCCATTTAGTGAAATAATAAGTAAGTACGAGCAGAAACTTTACCTGTCCCTTCGCTTGAGGTAACGGTCCTACTATATCCATCCCCCATTTCATAAATGGCCACGGTGCAATGATTGGATGTAATAATTCTGTTGGTCTGTGCATATTGTCACCGTACCTCTGGCATTTATCACATTTAGCCACAAAACTCTCCGTTTCTTCTTCCATTTTGGGCCAATAGTATCCTGCTCTAATCAAGGTTCTCACCAGTGATCTTCCTCCTGCGTGATTCCCGTAATTCCCCTAATGTATTTCCCTCATTACATACTCCGTTTGAGAAGGTCCGAGGCATCTTACTAAGGGAACACCAAACATTTTACGATAAAGATTCCCCTGTTTTAAACAGTAACGAACAGCCTTTTTTCGAAGTGCATGTGCTTTCTTCTTATCATCAGGGACGGTACCATGCTGTAAAAAAAGCAACAATTTCGTTCCTCCAATCCCAAGTTAAATTATTAAAATTTACCTCGTTCTTATCAGGTTTGAGAACTGAGTGAAATAAATCTATAATCGAGGCGTTTGCATCATTTGCTACATCAGCTGCGGATGCGAGGTTAGCCAAGGCATCTGCTTCAACATTTTTATCCCTTGGTATTTGTATGACCTTCCAAGTTTGGAATTGCTTTATCAGTTCCCGTACCTTTTCCAAGTACGGTTGCATCCTTGCTTCACTGGCCATGTAAGTCCCCGGCATTTGATTAACCACGAGTTGTGAATCACTTTTGATCACTATTTGATTTATACCAAGTTCTCGTGCCAATTCTAGACCTGCAATCACAACTTCATATTCTGCTTCATTATTAGTTATGGAGTGATATTTAATAGCTTGCCTAATAGTTTCACCCGTAGGTTGTACTAAGACAATTCCTAAACCTGCACCTTTTACATTAGATGAGCCATCAGTGAATAAAGTCCATGTACCTGGATTAGCCCCATTAAGTATCTGTACTTCTTTTTCTGCTTCTAATTTCATCCCTTGGCTAAAATCAGCCATGAAATCGGCTAATACTTGGGATTTTATTGCTGTTTTAGGTAGGTACGTGATTTCATATTCACTTAGCTCTATGGCCCATTTAGCCAATATGCCCTATAATTCATGCTTATGCAATATATTACGTAAGGGGTATGCTGTCACTACAACAATGGGATGACATTGAAAATACGGTCTTAACTTCCTAGATGCCATGATTAAAGCAAGTGCTAGTTTTTCCAATTGTGGATACCGTGTCTCTGCATCTAACAAAGATTTACTAACATAATAAATAGGGGATTGTTTACCTTGTTCTTCTCGAACCAAAACACCGCTTACCGCAACTTCTGAAACAACAAGGTAAATGAAACGTTTTTCCCCAGCCTTTGGTTTTGCTAGCAAATATGGATTTGATAAGTATGTTTTCAAATTCCTAAGTGCTTGTTGACATTCCTTATTCCAATCAAAATGATCCTGCTTCTTAAGGGCTGAGAAGAATTTAAAACATTTTTCTGATGATTTAGAAATGAATTTCCCAAAGCTGCGATCCTTCCTGTCAATCTTTACACTTCTTTCTTGTTTGAAAGTATATCAGGGATCTCTTCAATGGCCTTACTATGCAAGATTCACTTCAATACCATGGTTAGAAACAAGAAAACCTAAAAACTTACCTGATGCCACACCAAATGCACATTTTTCTAGGTTTAACTTCATATTATATTTTTGTAAAATTTTAAACGTGTCAGACAAATGTGATATATGATCTTTTGAATGCTGAGTCTTAACTAGCATACCATCTATATATAACTCCATGGTCTTACCTAAATTCTCTTGAAACATTTGGGTAACTAACCTTTGATACGTTGCACCTGCATTCTTAAGACCAAAGGGCATTACCTTATAACAGTAAGTCCCCCTGTCTATTATGAAAGAAGTTTTTTCCTCATCTTATGGATCCATTTTGATTTGATTATAGCATGAATATGCATCAAAGAAACTTAATAGCTTATGTCCCGCAGTAGCATCAATTAGTTTATCTATGTGCGGTAAACATTGTTCATGAATACAACTCTCAGAACTGTTGCACTTACTAGCATTTGCTATCCACGCATGCCAATGATATTCCCTATATCACAATGTCCCCAGCAGTCACAATATCACAACCTGCTATCAGCTAAGAAAACTCTATTACCTTTTGTCCCTTCTATTTCTTGCATAAGACTACCATTCTGCCTTCCGAGACTAAACACTGTCTCCATCTGTATTTTTTTGCATTGCATAAGGCTACCATTGTACCTTCCGATACTAAACATTATCTTCATCTGCATTTTTCTACATTGCATAAGGCTACCATTCTACCTTCTAAGACTAAACGATGTCTCCATCTGCATTTTCTGCATTGCATGGCTGAAAGATTACCACCTCTACATTTGCATGACTGAAAGATCGCCACCTTATTTACACGTACATGGCTGAAAGATCGCCAACTTATTTACACTTGCATGGCTGAGAGATTGCCACCTTATTTACACTTGCATGGCTGAAAGATCACCACCTTATCTACACTTGCATGGCTGAAAGATCTCCACCTCATTTACGTTTGTATGGCTAAAATATCGCCGCCTTATCTACATTTGCATGGCTGAAAGATCGCCACCTTATTTACACTTGCATGGCTGAAATATCGCCACTTTATTTACATTTGCATGGCTGAGAGATCGCCACCTTATTTACACTTTCATGGCTAAAAGATCTCCACCTTATCTGCACTTTCATGGTTGAAAGATCGCCACCTCATTTACGTTTGCATGGATGAAATATCGCCGCCTATCTACATTTGCATGGCTGAAAGATAGCCTCCTCATTTACATTTGCATGGATGAAAGATCGCCACTTATTGCATCTCATGGGCTGAAGGATCACCAAATACTGGATATCATGGGCTGAAAGATCGCCAAATACTGCATCTCATGGGCTGAAAGATCGACAAATTATCCAAAGGCGTCATTGTTCAGAGGCACCATTTGCATAGCCCGAGAACACCATGCCATGGCTGGAGAATCTCCTTTAATCTTCTGTATATCATTATTCAAATGCGTCATGGTTCGGAGGCATCATCCCCATAGCCCAAGAGCATCATTTTCATGGCCTGCAAATCCTTTATTATACGCTTCATGACCCAGGACATCATGGTCTAAGGACGTCATTCTAACCGTCCAAAGACAACCTTCATGGTCCGATGGGAATTTGCATCATGTTTAAATTTACGCACCATATATACTTGTATTGCTTATTTGCAGGTAAACCGGCAAGCAACGGCCATCTCGGCAGGAGCGATCCCGCTCCAGTTCCCGCCATCCTATCAATCTTTAACCATTCACCATGTCTTGAATATTGCGTCCGTTCTTGGGAAGTCTCCATCGGCATACTCTGTCGATGGATCCGGAACTATATATGGCCTGATTCCTATAAGACCAGGGATATGAAGGTAGCTCAAAAGCTAGGGTACAACCTAAACTCTGTCGAACCATTTCGTCCGGTCAAAATTGGCCATCATATATTTACCCGATAACTCTTTCATCTTTCCCGGTAAAGAGGGGCAGCTGTTGATATCCAATTTTTTTTGTATATTTTTTAATATGAAAAATACTTTCAAAATAGCATATGTATGCATATATAAGTATGTCAAAACGTTTTATTATATATTTTTTTAATTTTTAAAAGATTTTTAAATCAATTTATTGCTCTAAAAAGCCAATAATTATTCCCAAAATTATTATTTTAGTGATTCATTTATTGTACTCTCATATTTATACTAAAATATAGCTAAGATAATTTTTTGCATATTTTTACAAATTTATTTAGTATTTTTAAGGCTAAATTACATATAATCGCAGTATTAACCTCTTTTAGATTTAATTACTTTTATGTCTATAAAATTAGGTCCAATATTTTTAATTTGATAATTATGTATTATTAATCATTTTAGTACTTTTAATTTATTTTCAAAAATTATTCTACTATTTTTTATAAAATAAATAAGGGAAAAGTGGCTATTTAATATCTAGCCCAATTGTATTTCGATTTTAGCCTTATTTGAACCTCCAATCGAACCCAATTTTAAACCCAATTACCCAGCTCAAATCCTAGTCATACCTGACCCACGACCCAATTAAAACAACCCGCTCGGATTCCCATTTAATCCCAGACGTTGATCGCTCGGATAAACGACTAACATTAACCCTTTCCTTTTTTAATCTCGACCTACCCCCTAACCCTAACCATTTCACACCCTCACCTCCTCTAAATCCCTTTCTCTCTGAATTCTCCCTCAACCCCCTCCCAAACCGTAGTCGCCACCCTAAAACTGCCCAAATCAATGGCTTCCAATATTAGAGGCCTGTATCCACCTCCCTGGGCTTCTATGTGTTCAAGTATCACGATTTCAAAGCTGAATCCTGGAAAATCTTGGTCCAGACCATGGTCTATCTCAGCTTTATGAATGTCTCATGTCATCTTTGACCTTGCTCCGGCCAGCCATGGCTATTCGAGTCTGATTCTTGACTTCTCCTGCTTAGATCGATGATTTTCCAAGCCTTTCTCACTATTTGGGATTCTTCAGAAACTCTAACCTTTAAGGTTCTTCCGATTTCTTTTAGGTCTGTTTTAGACCTGTGCTTGCTCTAAACTTCTGAACATTTTTCGAAGTTTCTTTTAAAACTCTATCTTCAAAAACCCTTATTTTCTGATTTAAGTTTTGTTAAGTTATTTCGAAGCTTTCTCTGGTTTTTTTTTGACAAGTTCTACAGTGTTTCCTTATGTCGTTCTTCTACTTGAGTTTGCATGTTAAGGGCCTCAATTTCTTTTGAGATTTTCGAATCTATTTTGTTAGTGTTTGTCTGATTTACTTGATTTTCATCTCTAAACTCAATTGGTGTTGAAAACCCTAAAATTTTAGGTTCATTCGACTTCTGAGACAATTTGCTGTGTTATTTACTCGTTCATCATCTTGAAATTCGATTGGTTTCAAAACCCTAATTTATTTGCAGCTTATTCAAGCTTCTGAAACTATTTCACCTGTTTGAAGTTGCTCGACTGGATTTGAAACCCTTTTGTTTCAGCATCTGTTTCTTTAAGTGATTTTGATTTCTTGCCACCATTATACTTTTCAGAAGGGCCTTTTCACTTGACCTTTTACATACTATTTGATACTCTTTTCTCTGTTACTAAGTTATTGAAGTTGACCTATGTGACTACCATGTTTCGATAGTTTACTATCTACTGGCTTTGTGATTGTTATTGCATGACACTTCTCTTTGTCATAAGTTTAGCCTCGCATGCCTAATGTTTATGCACTCTTTTATATGCCGAATTCCCCTTTTGAATGACCTCCAATTCTCGACTAATTTCAAACCATTCCTTGTGAAATTTTGATTCTTTCCTTGTCTCACCTTACTGATTTTCCTGTTTCTTGGTCTAGTTTGAACACTTCCCTTTGAACCTTCGATCCATACCTTGTTTACTCAATATGATTGATTACCTTACCTTGGTTACATTGGTATTTGATTCTTATCGACATTTCCTAGATTAAGATCGGATGAACCTAGTCTCTATTACATATTGAGTACTTGTACTATGATGAAATATTTCCTTATTGGTTATATTCAACCTTATGTGATTTCTTTCCTTATTTAGTATTTGCATGTTATCATTTAATTTTAACTCCTTAATTAAAGGAGGTACCTATACTAATTTGATTTTAATTAGTACATAGTTCCATGATTACTGCTAAACTATGATTCTTGCCTTTTTTTTTTACTTGTTTTCAAACTATAAATACCTTGCTCTTTCATTAACACACACACGAACACTCTCAGTTCTAAAATCACTTACACTCAAAACATTCTCTCTTGTTTTACTACTTCTACTATGACCTATTTAACTAGCTGAATGCCAAAGTTATATTTCAAAATCTTGCTATCTTGCCTTTACTGTATTTTGTTTCTTTGAACTGTTATGTTCTGATTAAAATTTCAGCATCACAACAATATGTTTACTTAATACTTTTGCCTTCTTGTCTGCCTACTGCTTGTGTTTAATTTGGTACTTTATTCTAGCATGCTGTAATTTCTTTCTTCCTATTCTGAATCTATGTATTAAGTATCCTAAGCCCTACCCCAATGTGTTCGATATTGATGGTTTGTTTGAGGTATGATACTATTAAGTATTGTTGTCCATGACTCAAACTTGATTCCATTGGGATCATAACCTCTATGTATTCTCTAGTATTGTGTGTTCTGGTAGGCTTATGGGCATGCCAGCATCTTCTATTCTTGTGCATGCCCAAAGCTGACCCTTGCCTAGGTACATAGGCTCTTTGCAATTTTCCAACCCCTAAACCCCTTTTGTATGAGATTATCAACTTGTTTATGTCTGTTTCCCAGCACCCCTTTCCCTCTCCTTTATTCCCTCAAAACTCTGTTTCTTCACTTCCACTCTCTCTTAGACTTAAGTTCTGCCCCCCTCTTGTGAGCCTTGCCTTGGGACCCATGAACTCCCTCTAAACTTGGACACTTGAGGGTTGGCCCTTCCATACTGCACTTGTCCCTATTTTATTATACAATTTGGGTGTGAGCACTGTTCGGAGTCCCTTTGAGGCTCTTAGGGAACTCTGACACACTAAAATTGGAGAAAGGCTTTGGATCAATGGTCATTGAGTTGGTCTATCTTATAACTCAGAGAGGAAGTCAAGAATCAGGCTTCCTCTGGTTGTACTTTTCTGATGTAACTTATTAATCTGGTTTGTAATAAGTTGTAATAAGCATATGGGGTCTGACTAGTAAAAAAGGGTGGGTAACTATGCATACAAGGGTAGAAATCATGCCTATAGGGCATTTTAACTTCTACATATTCGAACATCACCTAGAAATCATGCCTATAGGGTATTTTAACTTCTGCATATTCAAACTTCACTTAGAAATCATGCCTATAGGGTGTTTTAACTTCCGCATATTCAAACTTGACCTAGAAAACATGCCTATTGGAATGTTTTAATAATTCAAACTGCATTTAAACACCATTCCTCTAAGGTTTAAAACAAGTTTATGCATTTAGATACCATGTCTATAAGGTTTAAAACAAGGTTCCGCATTTAGATACCATATTTATAAGTTTTAAAATAATTTTTTGCACTTAGACATCATGTTTATAAGATTTCTGCAATTAGATATCACGTCTAAAATCAGTAATGCATAGAAATCATGACTATAGGGATCCTCGAGCAATTCTAATTTGTTTTCATTCACAGTCAATATTGGATTTAAAATCGGTAATAGTAGATGCTATCACCTGCAGAACCTGTAACCAATTTATTTAATTTTTGTATATTCTATATCTCTTTTAATAATCTAAGTCCCTCACTTAACAAGTTTAACAAGTATGCTTATAGGACTTCAAACAATTCATTTCGAGCCTTAGTATCTCATCACCTTCTAAGTTCAGTAGATATCATGCCTATAGGACCCCATTTAAACACTTAGGCAAGCCTTAGAGTAATAATTGTAAACTGAATCTGTTTCTATTAATCATTAAAACCAGCAGGCAGGCCTGATTGAGACTTCTTATCTGAGTTATGTAATAAATCAATCTTCCTCAATATTTAAACTCCCTCGTCTTTTGTATTTTTAATCAGACCTAAAAAGCATGTGCAAGTCATACTAGTTATGCGCTTTCTTTGTTTAAGGAGGTATATATGAGCCTTTGTTTGTTTATATGCTTTCCCCCAAATAAGCAATATGTGTTTTTTATGTCCCCTTAGAGTTTTTACCTTTGAAACTTCAGATAATCCTAATATCCCTCACTTTTAGGATTAGTAGTCCTAAATGCCTCCGGGACTGATAGGAGTGTGACGGGTAATAGCATGCAATAAGTGATCGAGACCAATCTGCGCTTTAAATACCTTAACGGGATGGAAAAGGTAGATATGGATATGATGACCACGCAATAATGTCACGTGTAGCCCCTCATTGAGGAGTGATTACCAGAAATTATGTGGGGTGATCCATATTTTTAATAAACCTAGGACCCACCTTCCTTTGTTCTTCATTTCTTTTCTTTCAGCATTTTAACTCCTTATTTAAAAAAGTCGGCTTTTCTAATTGTTCTTTCAAACTTTGTTTACTTTCATACCATTATGTATTGAAATTCCCTATTATTTGATCCTTATCTGCCTATATGCTCATTGCACCTCAATTCACAATAATTGTCTTGCCGGAAACCACACTAGTGGATTCTGAGGGGTGCCTAATACCTTCCTCTTAGAATAATTTCAAGCCCTTTCCCTATCTATGGTTATTCAAATTAAACTCTTTTGATATACTAATGCACCCTGATCATTATCTGGCGACTCTTCAAATGCAAACCCAGTTCCCAAAAGAAATGAGTTGTCCCTCCAAATGTCATAAATTCGATTTCGCGAGAAAAAGGGGGTGCGACACTTGCCCCGATTCAAGAAAATCTGTGAGTGTATACATTGTGCTACTTGGGGATAGTCCTATAAGTTGGAAATCAAAGAAACAAACTACTTTCTCACTATCCTCTGCTGAGGCAGAGTATAGATAAATTAGAAAAGTTATGGGAGAGTTGGTGTGGATAAAGAGATTACTGGAAGAGTTGACAGTCATGTGTGCTGATCCTATAACTATATTTTGTGACAGTCAAGCTGCTATTCATATTGCAAGAAATCCTGTGTTTCATGAGAGGACAAAGCACATTGAAGTGGACTGTCATTTTATCCGTGACAAGATACAAGAAGGGCTGATTGAATTACACCATATTTCCACTTCTGCTCAATTAGCTGACATCCTCACAAAGGCTTTTACAGGAGTCAAGCATTCTGATCTTCTCAGCAAGTTGGCAATAACTCCCTCACCTCCAACTTGAGGGGGTATTGAGAATAATTGATGTAATATTTATAGATGTGTAGTTGAGTTAGTT
>MU764144.1:8166-26950 GCA_026770625.1 Nicotiana glauca | reverse complement strand
AGTCGGGGAGGGGGCTACGTACCGGGGACCCGCGAGATCGTCCGGCTTTGTAACTTGTCCGAGCCCTTTCTTATTTCAAGGTATGACACTAACAGAATAGGGAGTCTCAACCAGTGAGCACATCCCCGGAGGTAAGAAGAGAAGGGTTCGGCATAGTTTATATATACAGTTCAAATAATATCAAAGCGGTAAAAAGGAGGTGTGACAATACTGTTGTTGAACCTGCTTCCATAAAGAAAGCCAAGGCTGATGATCTAGAGAGTGCTTGGAAAGAAAGATTGAGAAGTCAAAACGCATTATAGGAGAAGTCAAAACGCATTATTGGAAAGAAAGATTCAGAAGTCAAAATCACACCAGGATTATGCTAGGATATGATCATTTGTGCTTATTTCGTATATTATGTTCCCCTTTGTGCGGTGGATTGATAGCTTTGTGCTTCGTGATGGTATATGTTGAGCTCGTGGGATGATTTATTCATTTCCATTCTCTTTCAATCATTGGGTATATTTGAGTTATTATTCGTTGGTGCACGGATTGCATAGTGTGTGGCTCTAAGTAGGATTTTAGTGAAAGGTCGGTCGAGTAGCTAGTAGTGGTTGAGGTGAGGTTATTGGGCATGTTGACAACCAATTTTGACCCTCCCGTTTTGAATTAATTTATTTATAATTAATAATTTATAATAAATGTTTTAAACTATTTTATAGAAATGAATATATATTTTCTACAAGTTAACGAAGCATCAGCTATTAAATTAAGCACATAAAATTGTCATTGTGTAATTACAAATATATTTGCTACTTTATGATTATCAAAATAATTTCAAGACATTTGTTCTATAATTAGTTTAATAAATTACTCCTCCACTTCTGGTTAATTAGGTTACTAGGTTAATAATTCAAAATTAGTGTTACATTTTAAAAAAAGTGTTTTTACAAATAATTAAAAACAAATTATTGTTACAAATAATTAATTGTAATAATTAGCAGTATTTAATAATTATAATTTTACTATATTTTATTAAAAATAATTAAGTTTAATTAAATTAATTATAAAAGGGTTAAAAACCTAAATGGCTACAATCGCAATTCCTTAAGTAAACACAAAGTGGCCATTCATCTAATTAATTTTGGCCCAATACCAGGCCCAACCCCTCATCTAACCCAGTAAAAACGACCCCTCCGTTCCAGGTTGGCAATCCGCCCCAAACTATTTGAACTAATTAAATCATGCCATGTCGCCCGTCCTTATCACTCACAAAACAAACACAAATCATATGGGTTGTGCATTTTTATGATCAACGGCCCATAATTTGTACTCTGTTTTCTCTTTAATTGCTAGCACCCAGAATATTTAATCCTACATGTTGATCACAGGGATCCAACGGGCACCAAAATTCTCCATAAAAATTCTTAAATCCCTAAATATTAGGACCTTTGATCTAAAAGATCAATGACCATCTTATACTCAGAGAGAACATTCTAACTAACCCAAAACCCTAATCATTCTTCATATCACTCGGCCATCTCTCTTTCCCTTTCCCCTCTCTTTTCACTAAACCACACGAACTAATCAATCACGAAACCTTGCACAAATTAGTGCAAGGTCACAAATCGATCAGGCATTTTATCTCCTTTGCCTTTTGAATTTAAGAATCCCGCTATTATTTCCCCCTTTGTTCACTAAATCAGAGCCAAGAGAGACTAACCTCACTAGCTTGAAACATCATTCTATCTTTTGCTTTCCAATCAAACTTAGAAAATGACCCATTTCGTCTCTAGGTTATGAGGAAAGTTGTTTTCTTGCCATTCTCATTGATGGAGTTTCAAAACATCAAATCTAAAAACCCTAGCCATAATCGTGTAAAAGTCAAATCTCTGAAACCCTCCCTATTTTTGATAAATCTATGGCATACCTGAGTATATCTGAGAATCCAATCATGTTTATTCAAGGTTCAAAGGTCAAATGCAGTGACCTCTGGACATTAAAGTTTTATCCGAAGGTCTTTACCTTCAACGAACTTCTCGCCTATCAGGTAAACTTGTCATTATTTTTCCCTTCTAAGATCTCTGACTTTACCTCTGCTTTGCTGTCATCACTTAACCATCGACATCTTCCACTATCTTATTTGAAATCTACGAAACTCTAGAGCCTTAGTGGCATTATAAATTGGAGCCTTTAGTGCTCTCACCTAACAACGACTAACCGCCTAACACTGAAGAGAAATACACACACAAATGCTATCAATCATCTAAGAAATTTAGGTTTTAAATCCTAAGTTTTTCTTACTATAGTTTTTTTTTCGTTTCTTGAGTGTTGTCACTCGTTCAAACTTGAGTTTTCTGGGGTCTGAAGAAACTAAGGAAAAGCTTTTGGTTTGTCTGCTACTTCAAAAAGGTCAGCTAAAACCTAATTCTTCTCTATATTTTGTCTTTTTTAATGATACAGATATGCTAGTGAGATTCTAAGGATTACAACTGTTTTACGGCATCTTTAATTAGCATGTTAGTGCACATGTTCTATTAGTTTAATACTTGCTTGTGATTATTTGTCCTGCTTTGAGTCTTTAATTGATGACTTATTAAACCATAATTGATTCCTACGTATCTTTGTTCCTGAGTTTCCAACAGTCTACATGTTTAAGTTATGAGTTCATGTTCACACGAACTTCATAGCTTTTCCTTGACATACATTAACCTTTATCTTTATATGTTGTATCTATGTAGTTTGTGAGTTTTGTAGTTGAGCTATTAATTGATAACTATGGCTGAGATGAGTCTTAGGTGTTTAAGTTTATATCCTCTACCTCTTAATCATAAGTATAAACCTTAAGTGTTTATATATTTTATTTTCTACTTATGTTTTTGTTAAACTATTTGTGAGTTGCCACTATGGTCTTTTATTTGTCTAGTTGTTGTTGCTTCTGTTGACCTATTCTTGCTTGAATTAAACTTTTTTCTCTTCTCTAGTAATCCTATTGTACATATCTGTTAAGGATAAATTATCTTTCCGCATAATACAATCACGATCTTGTTTCTTCTCTTTGTTATAAGGATTGAAAACTTATTAGGCTAAACTTGATTGTTCTTCCTGGATTAGTTAACACCTTTAGTTGCATGCTCAATTTATAACTTACTTAGTATCATACCTCCTATCTCTAATCCTCTAAGGTTATCATTGACCTCCAAAAACTGACATGAATCTTAATCTTATCTTTTGAGTTTGCCTTCACTTAAAAGGATCTAGTTACTCTGTTATAACCAAGTGATAACTTGTAAAAATAGAAGCATGAAAATTTTCATATTCATGTACTAATCTAGACTTAAGTCTGAGTTAAACCTGCTCTAATGCAATATCTTTATGTTATCTACAACTCTCTCTCCTCATGACCTACTTAATCTAATTCTGTAAAAAATATGTAAAGTCTTGTTATGTCACGTAATATTACGTCGATATTTCATCATGCAGTATTACATTACGATGATGTTGTGCCTTGCAATATTATATTACTATGATGTTGTGCTTTGCAGTATTAAATTACAACAATGTTTCAACCTGTAGTATTATACGTTAAATTTATCGCAAGGTAATGGACATCAGTCCAAGGAAAAGATTTTTTGTAGATTATAAGGATTATGCTATTTCAAACAAGTGATGAGTAAAATTGTGAAGGTGATATACGAAGCAAGTCAAAAATATGAATTTTCGTCCAAATTTGGCATGTTGGTATAAAATACGGGCCGAGAGTTAATACCCGATATTTATGAATTAATGTCATACAAGGTACTACGTGACCATGATAGTAAGGTGTATAAGGCATGTCAAAAGTGAGTAATATTTTAAGTAAATGAAGATAATTCTTAATTATACGGGTAGTTGGTTAATTATTGAGTAATGAAATACTACCTAATTAATTATGGTATTAGTGGATAATGATTAAAACCCCAATTATGGAATTATGTGGCAGCACCACATCCTATTTAAAGTTACTCATTAAGTCTTGCCTAGATGTCATATTTTGAGGGATTATGATGGCCTAGCCATCTACCAAGTAGGCCGCACCCAAAGGCTTTCTACAAATAACAAGACCATCAAGTTACTACACATTTTTGGTAATGTAAATTCATGTGTATCTAAAAATCAAAGTGGGTCTCTTGTGTTAGTACAATGATCTTATTATGAGAAGTGACATTACCCAATTCATCTCTACTTATCTTCAGAAGATATCCAATTCATTTCTTGGCATAGATTACATACAAAGAGGCAAAACAAGGAATGAATACTTATACGTCTAACAAAGATGAATGCTCAAGTTGCCATGACTTATATTGCTGGAATTTAGATCTTGCTTCATACTCTAATAGATTAAGCACCACATAAACTACAATATGTGCAAGACCAATTGATCGCTCCTTGCCCGCGTAGATTTTGTGTCAAGAATATATCATACAATTTTTTCTCTATTCCAGGTATGTTAAGCTTATCTCCTCTTTCTTTTGGCATGATCTATACGACATAAACGAAACACGTTAAGGCTATCACTTCTCATACATTGCATTGATTTTCATTGACCCATGATCAGATGGCGATATAAAGGTTTACGCATTATATACGCACCACTACTTGATCAGCTAGTAAATGTTGATGATTTGTCCATTATAGCTGAAATGATATAATGGGATGCCCTCAGAGGCTTGATGATGTTATGAACGTATATACCCATGCATCGTATGGCATTTAAACGTATATGTATGATATTATAATACAGAATTATTCACAGAGCTATACATATCGAGTCTTTTAGTCCATGTTTCTCTCTTGTCTAATATTTATTGTTTTTTATTCCTTACATACTCGGTACATTATTTTTATTGACGTCCCTTTTGTCTGGGGACGCTGCATTTCATGCTCGCAGGTCCCGATAGACAGGTCGAGAGCCCTCTAAGTAGGCTATTAGCTCAGCGGAAGATGTTGGTACTCTCAATTTCCTTCAGAGTTGCTTGATTGGTTAGTATAATTTAGATATATATATAGTTTAGTATGGAGGGACAATATCCCAATATTTATTAAACTTATGCATTCTTAGAGACTTGTAGACAGATGTCATGTACGTAAAATATTGTATTGCCTTGTCGGCTTATATTTTGGCTTTATAGATCTGTATGTCTTACGTATAATTTGGTATTACTTGTTATATTTTACCTATTTCACGGCAGCCTCTATGACTCAGTTATCTATGATAGTATGATAGGAAAAGATACGTTATATTGGTACTCGGTTGAGTAAGGTATCGGGTAACCATCGCAACCCATCAAGTCTCCCTTGTCTACGTGAAATCATTATTGTATTTGAAGTGTTGAAGCACCTAACTGAGTACTACATTTTCATGATTAGTTCTTGATCTTATACCTTATCAATAACCACCCCCGTCCTTTCTCTCTTGTTAATTTTAAAACCAAGCCTAATCCTAAAGTCTCACAAGGATCCTTGATGATGCTATTTGACCTAGATAATTTGTTAGAAGCTAACACTATTAGGAGTATGATTATGTAGAATTCCTTAGGGATTCCATGTTGTAATCTGTAAATTTGTAAACCTATTAAAAGGCTTGATCATGTCCTAGATGTTTTTGACCACCCCTGTAAATGATTAGTCATGACTGAGTTGCCTAAATTTTCAATGCTGATTCTCTTTAAAAGTGCTAAGATAGTAGTATCAACCTACGTATGTGCTGAAAGAAAAATAAATCAGTTCACACTAAGTTTGCCACACATAAGAAACCTCTATATATGTGGAGTTGTTTCTGTATAGCTTTCCCTTTCGTTGTAATATTGCTCAACTATAAATTCAGACTTTTGTAGTATGCTTATTGTGCCCCTATTCCTCTCATGTATGTCTTTTAAAAGTCAGATCTTTAGAATTCATGTGATATATGTTTTTCTGTCAATCCAATTTGTACTATATGTTCTTATGTTAGGAGGGAAAGTATATATGTTGTGATACGTAATGCTATAGCATTTAGTCTACAACGGTAGGGACTCATTGGAATTTAAACTAGTAAGGAATATATGCTATTAGTTTATAAGGGTATTTGAGAGTGGTCTAGATTGGAGGATCCTCCCCAACACAAGCATAGCCCTGTTCCTTGAGTCCCTTGGGAAATTTGAAGTATTGGGAGATTCAAAGGGAGTATCGACCATTAGTTGAATTTCCTCCTTAGCCCTTAATTCATTGACACATTTCGTTCCTTAAGGGTCTAAAGTTTAATGACAACGAAAGCTTTCAATGTGAATTATTTGCTAAGTAGACCACCACATTAGTATAATTTCCCATAGTATTGATTACTTGTTCCAATTGTTTGTTTATGTACATGTCATACATGTCTCGAATATGTTGAGAATGTGGTATATACTTGTAATGACCCTCTTTTTTTTGGGCATGTATACACTTGGTCCTACTGATTTCATAAGGAATTCAGGCCCAAACCATCTTTACCGCATCTTTGAAGACTCCATTCTACTATAGTTATGTCTCTCAAATTGCTGGGCTTACCTTTTACAATGAGTCAACTGATCTTTTCATGAGTTACCGCACTGTTTCAACTATTTTTGCTTCTTATTATCTTGTTCAGATGTATTATGTCATATTGCATTGGTTGGTTTGGATTCAGAGAGGTTATGGAAAGGAATGAGACACTTAGTCCCTTTTGAGTAAGCTTAGGTTAGAAAAGTCAACTAGATATTGACTTATGTAAAAAAGGGCTCAGATATGATTATGATGGTTTGGGTAGCTTCGGTAGGTAATTTGGAACTTAGGAGCGTGATCTAAATGTATTTTTGGAGGTCCGGAGTAGATTTAGGCTTAAATTGGCGGAAATGGAATTTTGGCATTTCCGGTTGATAGAGGAGATTTTGATAAAGTGGTCGGAATGGAATTCCATAAGTTGGAGTACATCCATTGTGTCAATTGTGATGTGTGCGCGAAATTTCAGGTAATTCGGACGAGTTTTGATAGATTTTTTGATCAAAAGCGGGATTTGGAAGTTTTTGGAATTCTTAAGCTTGAATCTGATGATGATTTGATGTTTTGATGTTGTTTTGAGCGTTACGAGGATTGGACAAAGTTTGAATGATTTTATGGGATATGTTGTCATGTTTGATTGAGGTTCCGAGGCCTCGGGTGAGGTTTGGGTTATTGAACAGGTCAATCTTATTGTGGGAAGTTGCAGAAAATCTGCTGTTGATGTTGCAGATTTTGTGCCTTTGCGCTCGCGAGAGGGCTCTCGCGTTCGCGAAGGGATGTCGTGTGAGGCAGGAAGTTTTGCCTTTGCACTCGAGATGATGGTACCGCATTTGTGAAGGGTTAGGATCAGTGTTCATCGCAAACGCAATGAATTTCCCACGTTCGCGTAGAGTTGATGAGAGCAGTTGTGGTCCTGGTCAATTGGGCTTCGTTTTCGTGTTAAGGTGGTCGCGTTTGTGAAGAAGGATTTAAGTGGTCAATGATTTTTATGCTTCACGAAAGCGAGGTTTTGATCGCGTTCGCGAAAAAGGAGACGGTCACCTGGGCTGAATGTCTAAATGGCCATTATCCGCAATTTTGGGTCTAACTTTCACCATTTTGAGCTATTTTGAAGATTTTTGAGAAGAATTGAAGAGGGAATAAAAGGGTAACACTTGGAGGTGAGATTTATGGACTTAATACTCGATCCTATTGTGATTTCTACCTAGTTAAAAATAAAATTTGTGGAATCTAAATCCTAAAATTGGGGAGTTCGGGCTTGGTATTTGAGACTTTGATTTGAAGATTTGAGGGGTCGTTTGTAGTAAGATTTTGATGTATTTGATATGTTTTAACTCGTGGGAGTATAAGGATTCTAGTTTTGTGATTTATTGGAATCCAAGATGTGGGCCTGGGGGTTAGGTTTGTCCAATTTCGGAATTTTTGATGCAGATTGATTATTTTCAAGTGGGCTTTGTTCCCTTAGCGTATTTTGATAATATAAATCCATTTTTGGTTAGATTTGGAGCATTTGAAGGCCGAATCGAGAGGCAAAGGCATCGCGGGCTAGATTTTAGACCGGATAGAGGTAAGTAATGATTATAAATATTGTCCTAAGAGTATAAAATCTCGGATTTCACGTAGTTGTGCTACTTTGAGGTGACGTACATGCTAGATGAAGAGCGTGGGGACGTACACAGTTGGGGGTTGTGACTTAGCCCGTCCTTTATGACTGTTAAATTGCATAACTGACTGACAACTATTTGATAGCATTGTGCTTTGGAAAGTATTTTCATTTTTTGGCTGAATGCCATATTTGGGCCTCGTGCCAACGGTTATGGAGCCTTTAGGGGATTTTTTTACTAATGTTCCTCACTGTATTGACTTTATAACTTTATATTTATACTTAGTCATGCTGTATTCTACTATTTTCATCACTCAAACATATTTACTCCATAGCAGTGCCCGAGTGGCTTGAGAGATTTCTGGCTGAGTGAGGCCGAGTGCCTGTGTTGTGAGGATAATATGGGATCGGGCTGTGCACCGTAGCAGTGCTATACTTATTCATTATTATTAGGCCGAGGGCCAGTTTGATTATGTCACGAGATGGCTTGTTATAGCATTTGGGCTGTAGGAGCCCTTTCGGAGTCTACACACCCCTAGTGAGCTCGGATACCCAGTGTGAGATATGATATTGCCCGGGGGGCTGATGTTTCATATTATTTCCTGAGGGTTTGATACAAGTGATTGTGAGGTAGCTCGCGGGGCTGGTTCTATTGATATTTTTACCAAAGGGCAGTTATGGTACTTGTTTTGCCCGAGGGGTGGTTATGGTACTTGTTTTGCCAGAGGGGATGATTTATGTTTCGATCCCGTTTCTCACTGTTTCATGACTCATTTGAACTATTTAAATATATTTTTAAAAGGTTTTTACTGAACTGAGATGTTTTTACGAGTTCTACCGTTTTACTGCATTGTTCTGGATTTATACTATTTTGTTTTAGCATTATGCTGTGATTTACATATTTTCTTACCGCTCAGCTGCCTTTACTTTTATTACATACTCACATTACTCTATGCACCCTGTGTGCATATCCAGGAGTGTCGGGTCATGCTAGTGAGACCTGATTTATCTTCCAGTAGGCTTTTACAAGTTGACTAGGTAGCTGCTTGGTGTTTGCAACCCAGTGTTTCTCCTTCCTTTCTTTACTCAGCTTGTATTATCTTTGTTTCAGACTATGTTTTCTTTTTATATTTTCTAGACGAGTTGTAGATGCTCATGACTGGTGACACCCCGATGACAGGCTGTGTTTTGGTTTTCGCACTATTTATCCTACTTTATAATATGGGATTTTTAACTTAATATTGTCTTTAAATGACTTATTATATTTGTTTTGGTTTGATTTGGGGTTTGTGTTGACTGGCCTAGTTTTACGATAGGCACCATCACGACTGAGTCCATTTAGGGTTGTGACAAGTTGGTATTAGAGCCTAGGTTACATAGGTCTCACGAGTCATGTGAAGGTTTAGTAGAGCATCGCGGATCGGTACAGAGACGTCTGTATTTATCCTCGGGAGGCTGCAAAACCTTCAGGAGAACTTCATATTCTTGAGTTCTTGTAGTGTGAATCTGTTGATCCGAGTACTAAACTTCTATTATTCTATTCTCTCATAGATGATGAGGACACGTGCTACCAGTCAGGATGGACAACTAACAGTACAACCAGCTGGGGCCACTAGAGGCCGAGGATGTGGTAGGGGCATGGGTGTATCTAGAACAACTACTAGGGCAGCACCTGCAGATCTACCAGCCGCCCTAGTTCATGATTAGGTCACATTTGTGGACACCATCTGCGGCACCGACTATGCCTATTGTGATTCTAGGTCTTCACGAGGCGCTGGCCCAAATTCTATCAGTGTGCACTAGCCTAGCTCAGGCGGTCTCAGTTACTACAGTTGCACCTACTTTTCAGGTCGGGGGAGGTACTTAGAATCCTGCCGCTTAGACACCTAAGCAAGTCGTGTAGGGACTTCAGACGCCAGGGGCAGCTCTAGCCTAGCCGGTTGCAGCTGCTCAGCACTATGTAGCTCCTGTTATGTAAGAGGACGAGCATCACAGATTATAGAGGTTTGGTAGACTTCAGCCTTTGACTTTCAGTGGTACAGAAGGTGATGTTGGCCAGTGTTTCTTTGACAACTGTTGAGAGATTCTTTGTATAACGTGCATTCTAGACACTAGCAGGGTAGCATTTACTATTTTTCAGTTTTCTGAAGCGGCCTTCACTTTTCTGGGAGGCTTATGAGAGGCGTAAGCCTGTTGGTGTAGCACCCCTTACCTGGTAGCAATTCTCCATTCTCTTTCTAGAGAAGTATTTGCCACAGTCTCGTAGAGAGAAGTTGTGCGGGTAGTTCGAGCAGTTGCGTTAGGGAGACATGACTGTGATGTGGTGTGAGATAAGGTTCTCGGAGTTAGCTTGGCATGCTATTTGTTTGGTCCCTACTGATAGAGAGAGTATCAGGAGGTTCGTTGATGGCCTCACATATCAGCTTCAGATTCTCATGTCTAGGGAGAGGGTGTCTGGTGCTGCTTTTGTGGAGGTTGTTGATATTGCTTGCGAGATTGATTCAGTTCTTCGCCAGTAGTGAGATGAGAGGGAGGTCAAGAGGCCTCAGGGATCTGGTAGTTATGGTGGTGCTCTTTCGAGGTACCATTTTCAGCACGACACAAGCCGTCTATTTAGACATAGTCAGTCAGCTCGCCTAGGTTATCGTGGGGCATCATCGAGTCATGGTTCTCACAGTTCTCATTAGGGCCATTCATCACTCAGTGCCCTTCCAACCTAGAGTTTATCTTGTACTCCATCAGTTCAGGGCTCCTCCATACCTGGTGCATCTGCTAGTCATCCCGGTGCTAGGGGTCCCCTTCTGTACCCGTCTACAGCACCAGGGACTTGTTATGAGTGTGGCGAGCTGGGTTACATGTGGAGACAATGTCCTCATCATCTTGGGAGTTCGTCTCAGTAGAGGAATCAGCTATCGGCTTTAGCGCCAGTTACTTTACCACGACCGACCCACCCAACTAGAGGTGGAGGTCAGTCAGCTAGCGGTCACCCTTGAGGGGGAGGTCGATCAGATGGTGGTCAGGCCCGTTTCTATGCACGCACAACTAGATCCATTGCATTTGCTTCATATGCTATGATTATAGGTATTTTCTCAGTTTTCCACAAAGATGACTCTGTGTTATTTGAACCCAGTTCAACTTTTTCATACGTGTCATCATATTTTGCTCGTTATTTGTATACAACCCGCGAGTCTCTTGTTTTATCTGTGCATGTATCTATTATGATGGGCGATACTATTGTTGTGAACCGTATGTACCGGCCGTTTGTGGTGACTATTAGGGGTTTGGAAACCCGAGAGGAACTGTTATTGCTTTGTATGGTGGACTTCGATGCGATATTAGGCATGGATTAGCTATCTTCGTGTCGTATTATTTTGGACTGTCATGCTAAGACAGTAACATTGGTTATGCCGAGTGTGCTACAGATTGAGTGGTGAGGTTTGACTGATTTTTCCCCCAATAGTGTGATTTCATTCTTGAAGGCCCAAAAGATGGTTGGGAAGGGTTGTCCTTCGTACTTAACCTTTTTGAGGAATATCGGTGCAAAGACTCCTAGTATTGAATCTGTTCTTGTTGTGAGGGATTTTCCCGATGTATTTCTTGCAGACCTGTCGGGCATGCCACCAGACTAGGATATTGATTTTGGTATTGATCTGGTGCAGGGCAGTCAGCCCATTTCTATTCCACCGTATCGTATGGCACTAACATAGCTGAAGGAGTAGCTTTAGGAACCCCTTGATAAGGGGTTTATTCGTCCTAGTGTGTTGCCTTGAGGTGTGCCTGTTCTATTTGTGAAGAAGAAGGGTGGAACGATGTCACGACCCAACCCGATAGGCCGCAACGGGCAACTAGTACCTTACTCAAGCAAGTACCAGCATAACCTATCTTTTCGTGTCATACTATCATAAAAAATTAGCTGGAGAGGCTACAGTGAAATAGGTAGAATACAACAGGAAATGCCAACTTATGCACAAGATGTATCTGCCTCTAAGACCAAAATAACAACTTGAACACTCAACATAGGCTGACAAGGCCATACAATCTCTTACGTACATGACATTTGTCGACAAGCCTCTAAGAATACATAATTTTCATAAAGATCGGCACAGAATCTTGCCATACCAAACATACATATTTAACTCATACTAACCAAATAAGCAACTCGAAGCAAATGGAGTGGACCAATATCTTCCGCTGACTTGATATCCTACTTGGATGGATCTCAACATGTCTATCAGGACCTGCGGGCATGAAACGTAGTGTCCCCATATAAAAAGGGACGTCAATACGAATAATGTATTGAGTATGTAAGGTACATAAATAAATACATAAAAAACATGGAGAGAAATATAGAGTAAATGACTCCACTTGTAAGTCTGAATTACATTGTAAATAATAATTATAGTATCATACATATGCATATGTATGTCGTGTCATGCATAGGTACATGTCTCATAACATCATCAGCCTCTGAGGGCATCCCATCATATCATCTTGGCCACTGCGGGCAAAATCATCAACGTATACTAGCTGATTAGGCGGTGATGCGTATGTAACGCCATAACATTTCTCATATAATGTATTGAGTATGTAAGGTACATAAATAAGTACATAAAAAATATGGAGAGAAATATAGAGTAAATGACTCTACTTGTAAGTCTGAATAACATTGTAAATCATGAAATAATTATAGTATCATGCATATACATATGTATGTCATGTCGTGCATAGGTACATGTCTCATAACATCATCAGCCTCTGAGGGCATCCCATCATATCATCTTGGCCACTGTGGGCAAAATCTATCACACATGGAATTTGTGCATTTGCACGTTTCGTTCGTATCGTATGGATCATGCCAAAAGAAAAAAGGGGTAGCCGTAACATACCTGAACCGATTCTCTTGACAACCCCTTTAATATACATCAATCGCAACAAATCACGTAACGGCGAGATCGGAGTAGGAAAAATTCGTATGATATTCTTATGAAAGATTGTACCGTGCTTTCTTAGAATGATCATGTATGAAGTTTGCTGAAGCTCACCCGTCATTTAATGAATACAACCATCATCAATCTTGAGATTTTAAAGAAGTCTTTTGTTGTGCTAACCACCCAATATTGCAGGTCAATAATTACATTAGCAAGAATGCCATAACGTCCTTTATTTTTCACCAAGATATATTATAATCTAAGAGACCTAGCAATGGAAACAACCAAGAATTCCATATGTGTTTTTGTAGGAATTTGGTAATAATTTTTAAAGGAATCACGTTGCAAGGTTTTTAAAAAGCTCACATCTGATTCTATTGATCTATAAGAAGGAAAGTTTCTTGTAACTAATAATGTTAGATCGCCACCTATCTAAAATGACTAAGAGTCATTGTCTAAGAAGTGGCTTGCTGCCACGTTTTACTTTGATACCTATCCCAAATTTTTATTAATTTAATTAGGTAATTCCGCTATCCGGTAATTAACTAATTACCCGCATAATTAAAAATTATCTCAACTTACTTAAAATACTACTTACTTTTAACACACCTTATGCATCATACTATCATGGCCATGTGGTACCTTAGATGATACTAGTTCATAAGTATCGGGTATTTTAGCTCGGGTTATATTTTATTCCAAAATACAAAATTTTAAACGAAATTTATTTTCTTTGACTTGCTTCCCCTCTCACCTTCACAAATATATTCATCACTTACAATCCTTATAATCTCCAAATAATCTTTTCCTTGGAGTAATGCAAATTACCTTACAATAAATTCAATGTACAATATTACGGGGTGCAATATCGTGGTAACTTAATACTGCAAAGCGTGACATTACCGTAATGTAATAGTGCAAGACATAACATCATCGTAATATAATATTGCAGGACGTAACGTCATCCTAATATATTACTGTAGATCATAACATCGTTACAATATAATACCGCGAGACGTAATATTGCGGTGTGTAACATCATTGCCCCATTTGGAATATTCGTCCTCGAATGATGATTGATTCTCTTATCATTTTCATAACTTATAGCTCTTGTGAATAACTTAATGCTGTCTTTGCCATTTAGTCAGTTGTTCTGTGAATAAATCCAAAGGCCAGGGCATTCCCTCCTTTAGGACTCTTTCCCACATCATGACTTGTGATCGAAATCCTTCTAATCTCGTAACTGTTGTGACCTACTATCATGAAACCTCTAAAATATTGACTTTGTAAGTGCGCCTATGAGACTCTTCTCTCTTTTTTCATCCAGCTTTTAGCAAATATCTAGGCTTTACTTTATAAACATATACATGCCTTAATAGGTTGCCTCTCTCGGCATTTATAGGTGTACTGAAGTTCTTCGTTAGATGCTTTGTAAAACTTGCGAATAAAGCTGTATCTTATTTCATAGACCTGGTTATCCATCATATGACTTTAGTAGTTCTACGTGGGTCATATTATACCATAATTATTTTACTTCAATTTATCATTATTGGGTTATGCTTAAAGAACCTCAAGTTACTTTTGTTGCCTATCCTTTAGGTATAAATCTCAGTCCTTTAATGCTCCTTTATTACCATTCGTCTTAAGAATCATGGCCTAATCTCATGTCATACTTTGTAACTTATATCCATCCATTTTTGATTCACCTCAACATCGATCTACAATTCATCACCGATAATTGAAACCTCTTATGTAATATCTTGCATAGAGAAATACTTGAAGTCATTTCCATAATCGTATCATAATGTCTCAATGTAATTCAACTTATGGGGGCATTGTAATCCCGTACCTTCCCGGGAAACTTTTCTCCTCCTACCCCTCTTTTTTCTCTTCAATTCATTATTAAATCAACTGTCCAAATGTCATCTTTTATCTATCAGAATTACAACCTCATTTTTACGAGGTCAACATTCCATTTCTTCTAAATGTTTCTAGCCATAGATTCCTTTGAGCTCATTCAGGCTATCCTGAGCTTTATATAATTTATAGAACCCATCAACTCCCTTATTTTCATGGGCATAATCCCGAGTACTTATCCATTTTCGACATTTTCTCACTTTCCTTTTCTTATACTTACTCTTATCTTTCTAACACTTTGTTGTTCTATCATACTTTTAACTTTCGAGTGATTTCCTTATGCTTTTCTGGAACATCGAAACATCACATCATCTCTAACTCTTCTTTCACTCTATAATTAGACCTTTCGGTACCTAGAAACCATAGGCTGGAAGGTATGCCACATAGGACGCTACAATCATTCCTGGATACTGATCCCCACTTCTAGTCCCTTATCGACAGCATGGACTATTCATAAACTTCTGTGTTTAAGTATCTCGTACATTGTTCACCTTTTCCTTACTTACCTTAAAATATTACCTCACATTCTTCTATCTCTTTCATAACCTCTTTTCCAGATAGGTATACTTATCTCTACAACCTGAAGCGCTATTAGAATACTTGCACCTTTGGTGCATACACAATCTGATAGGAGCTTCATACTGACTTCTTATGAGGTTGGTACTCTTCAGTTTGCTTCATCATAGAGCCGTTATAAAATATGGCTACTCTACTATCTCTCTTATACTTCTGGTATTTACGAGTGATCTTGAGGTATATAATTCTCTTGGTCCACTCTTATTTTACGTAGTCGATGTAACAATTTAATTTCCTCTTCTTTCTGATCAGTCTTTATATAGGCTTAAGCTATCTTCCGATCTGCGGCTCCTGGTATTAGTTATTAGTTTAGTCTTTCATACGCACTGAGGGATATTCATGATAAAATCCTTTAACAAATAAATTCTTCATCTATGACCTAGCTCAATTCTTTCTTTTAACATATACCAAAATCTTCTATGGCTATATATGTTGCATGTATAAAAGTACGAAAGTAGTTCATAATGTAACCAACTCTGGACTATTGACTGAATAATTTCTTTCTTTCTATTTTAGAGTTTTCTTCAACTTAAGCTATTGCTTTTCCTGGTCTTTCAACCACCTTGTTGCATCCATACTTAGCTTATCTTAGTGCCATATATGCCAGAGTTTTCATGTAACCCATATGATCTCGAATATTACTTTTAATTTTACTTCCTGTTCACTAGCCACGATAGGTTACTCTTTCTTATGGAGGACGTATAATGTTGTTACAAGACCAGTTCCTCTTTATCTTTGGAGTCCTTTCATATTATCAATGACCATTACCCTCCTTAAGGTAATCTTTCTGTACCAAGGATTAAAAAAATCCCTCGCTCGCGATGGTGACACTTAGTGCAATTGGAACATACAGTCTCTTAAGCTTAACTTTGCTCAGAGTGCTTGCTTTAGCGAAGTGTCTTCCGGAATGACCATTCTCTGAATTTCTCATGAATCTTCTTTTCTAATCCATTCTACTATTGCTAGAACAAAATCTGAAATTCTTATGATGCCGACTATTATCCAATTATTTGGTCCCCAATTCATGTTTAGTTTATCTTGTTCATCAATCCATACCGATTTCGATTACTCTAGGGTCTAACTTTTCCTTCTGTTAATCACGTAAGAGTCGCGAACTTATTTTTCAATATGAGGATGTGAATGTATGGCATATACTCTTTTGTTTTCTTAAGGCGCATCACCTTTCATCTCTTTTCTCATTTGACTATGGGTTCTGTAACACTCTACCATTGTCATCTATGTATAACACCTTATTCATAATGCTTCCTTATCTCTCTTCTCATTACTCTGCTAATATTTCTGCATATCCCTTTTATTGTAAAAACTTCAACACGATATTCTTTCGGTTTTATCCCTCCTTGATTCATTCATTGTCTCTTCGGGTTGCTCAACGCCCTCGTTCTACTAGGGGCGAGAGTCACACTTAAGGTAATATTTATTCCTTCCAAGCTTTCAGTGCCTATCTTTTGAATTTATTTTTATCATGCTAGTACCCACATCTAATTGCAATATTCTCGAGCACACCATCTGGGTGTCCCACAAGAAGATCTATTAGCACAATTGCAATATCCTTCAACAATATAAACTAACACAAGCATCTATTTACCAATTTGGGTTACCCTAACCCCTATAGAATCTTGATCTCCCGTCCTTCTATTAACTATACATGTTAGTCCCCACAGGGCATAGCTGAAATGAGCGTGACCAATTATATATACCTCTGTTACTGTTGAGTATAACTCAAAAAACATATATTCCTCTGTCTGAATTGTAAACACTGTTAACCTTCATTAACTGTGTGCGTCATACCCTTTTTCTTGCTTCATTTGCTTGTTGAAACTTGTATTTATCTTGTTAATCTCTCATTGTCTTTCACCATAAAGATGGATAGGCATTCTTGCCTTAAGGCTTCTCATCATGAAGCTTATACTTTTTAGTACACCCATGATCTGCTAAAGACCTCACATTTACTTATCATAGACATCATTTTAAAATCCAAATCCTTTGACTCAGCTCTTTCTCAACTATCTCTCTTTCCAACCTTCTTTCCGGATATAGATATCGTCTTATTACGAATGAAATAGAATTTTGGAATTTGAATTCTTATAAGTGAGCTCTACCACACGATCTAGAATAAGAAGAAACAATGACAATCTGAAATGCCCTGTAGCCTCCTGCTTATAAATGTGGTGCATGACATACCCATAAATAAGACTCTACTAGACATGACTTGTAGACTTCCTATGACAGAACTGCTCTAATAACACCTTTGTCATGACCCAACCTAATGGGCCGCAACGGGAAGCCGGTACCTTACTCAATCGAGTACCGACATAATGTATCTTTTCATGTCATGCTATCATAAATAACAGAGTCGGAGACGCTACAATGAAATAGGTAGAATACAACAGGTAAAGCCAACTTATACATAAGACATTTGAGCCTGTAAGACCAAAATAACCAGTTAAACACTGAACATAGGCCGACAAGGCCATACAATCTCATATGTACATGACATCTGTCTACATGCCTCTAAAAATACATAATTTTCATAAAGGTCGGGGCAGAGTCCCACTATACCAAACATCCAAATTTAACTCATACTAACCAAATAAGAAACTCCGAAGCAAATAAAGTGCATCAATATCTTCCGCCAAGCTGATAGCCAACATAGAGGGCTCTCGACCTGTCTATCAAGACTTGCGGGCATGAAACACAACATCCCTAGGAAAAAAGGGACGTCAGCATGAATAATGTACTGAGTATGTAAGGTACGTAAATAAGTACATAACAAACATGGAGAGAAATATAGAGTAAATGACTCCACCTTTAAGTCTGAATATCATTGTAAATCATGAAATAATTATTGTAGCATGCATATGCGTATGCATTTCATGTCGTGCATATGTCCATGTCTCATAACATCATCAGCCTCTGAGGGCATCCCATCATATCATCTTGGCCACAATGGGCAAAATCATTAACGTATACCTGTCACACCTCTTTTTTAGGGCTTACTACACCGTGAAGGGTATAATAAAAAGAGTTTTTCCAATTAAAGGCGGTCGGAACAGGATTAGTTATTTAAATTTTCAGAGTCGCCACTTGAGAATATAATGGTGTCTCAAGTCACCGAATTATCCCGAACCGAGGAAAGTTTGACTCTGTTACAGTCTGCGAACTAGAAATCCGGGTAAGGAATTCTGTTAATCCGGGAGAAGGTGTTAGGCACTCCCGAATT